>JASANQ010001069.1:0-20850 GCA_030849645.1 Wallacemonas sp. Wsd | reverse complement strand
AAGAGCGGTGTGAGCAAAGAAACGGCGTGCTCACTTGCGAAGGCCGGCCACCTAAACGGACTGCTGGCGAAGTGACTGTCCGTGGGTCTAGTCACAACAAGTAGGGTACAAGGCAGGCGAGAAAAAGCGAGACAAGGGTGTTGGAGGAGGAAAGGGAGGTGGGCTCGGTCGTTCGCAGCATGGTACGATTCTTCGAGGAGACAAGACAGCACGCGTCCCCAGTGACTGACAGACACAATAGGAAACACCAAGAAAAGAATACGGAGGCACGCTCGCCGCAAGGGCCGCACCTCCACGGTGCCGAGTGCAGTGCAACGATCGCACGCATTCGACGGCCTCCCTCGCACACCATAGACGACTGGTTTCGTTCACCTTTTTGCTTTTGTTTTGCGTTCATTCTTGTTGTTGTTGTTGTTGTTGTTGTTCTGGTGGCAGGAAACAGAGAAAAAGCCTTGGCCTCGCCTAGGATGAAAAAAACACTGGCCTGCGAAAAAAAAAAAAGTAAAATTCTGAGGGTGTTCTGCCCACGCAGCAACCGCCTGACGCCTGAAACACGCCCACAAACACACACACACAAACACACACAAACACACACAGAGTGAAAGTGTGGAATCATCGCAACATCACAGTAATCTGTTTAGCGCAACGGCAACGACAAGCCACGACAGGAAAGAAAAAAAAGAAGGGCAGTCGGGGAATCGGAGAGTCGTGCGGTTGAAAACAAAGTGCAGGTCCTGGCACCGGGATCGGGGAAACACGAAACAAAAAGGAAAAAGGAAAAAGGAAAAAGGAAAAAGGAAAAAGGAAAAAGGAAAAAGGAAAAAGGAAAAAGGAAAAAGGAAAAAGGAAAAAGGAAAAAGGAAACGTAGCAACGAAAAAGGGCGAGCACACACACACACGTGCAGCGAAAGAACACAAAAACAGGTCGTCAACGTGAAAAAGAATTCTGAGTCAAAGAGAATATAAAGGATCGGCGACGAACTGGAGAGCTTGAATATCTCCCACAGAGCACACGCACCGAAAAGAAAACAGAAAACAGAAAACAGAAAACAGAAACATGCACGGATTGCCTTGTTGTTGCTGTGACGTATCACGTCACCGGCGTGCATCATCACGGGGGTGCGCACAAGTGAGGAGCACACACGCACGCATACACACACAGTCGCAGGTTCGAGCGCTGCCAAAGTGCATGGGCAATGCCAAACAACAACAACAACAACAACAATCACAATCACAATCACAACAGTCACAACAGCCGTTCGCTAGTTGTCTTGGGACTGTCTCGCCCTGGTGGTGGCGCGCTGGTCACGTGATGAGATGTGGTGCCGCGGAGACTGGCACCTTCTGATTTAACTCTCGGCCGTGGCAGCGGCGGCGGCAGCGGCGGCGATCGCGGCGGTGCCGCGGGCGGTGGCGATGACCGCGGTGATGTCTTTGCGCACCTTTTCCGGCTTGCGGTTGGCGTGGTGTGTGCGCACGTGCGCCTCCAAGTCCGCCGCGCCACGTCCTTGCAGCGGGCAGTACACCACGGGGCACGACCAAGCCTCGTTCTCCGCCGGCTCGGCGGGAGCGATCAGGCCGACCTCCTCCACGCGGTCTTGCAAGTACTTGTGGTGCCGCAGCACGTGACACCTGAGGTTGTGCCGGTTCTCCATGCGAGCCCAGCAGACGGGACAGTACTGCGGCTCCGTGGACGTGGCGGCCCGACGAGGTGGGACTTGTGCGACGCCCGGCACCTCCGCGGCGGGCAACGCCGCAACGAAGGGCTCGCGATGCGCCGCCGTGCGCGCCACTGGGGCAGGGCGTGGTGGCGTACGCAGGTCGCCCGCACCTGTCTCACTGCGCGCACGTTTGCCGCTGCGGCCGCGTGCCGTCGTGTCCGCACGAGGACCGGGTGTCTGGGCGATGGAAACCACACCTTCAGCGGAGGACTCTCGCGCCAGGGCGTCGTTGTATCCCCAGAGGTCATCGTCCGGATCGCTCACGGGAGGTGGTGGCAACATGTCCGAGACAGGGGTGGCACCGTTGCGCAAGCCCTGGGAGAAGGGGGTGGGATGTTCGACGCCGCCGCTGGCACGCACAGGTGCGGCACCGTCGTCCGCGCCGCGCGCACTGCCCAAAGGTCCCGCCGGCGCGTGCGTCGTCATCGCGACCACTGCTTCTACATATTCTGGGGCGACGGTATGTTCCACCAGCAAATGCGACGTGAGGCTCTCACCGTCTTGCCAAATGGACCCGCAGCAGCAGCACAACAGGGTCGCCGAGCCCGCACTGTGCGCTGTGCCGCCGACGGATGGCGTGGCAGCAAGAGGCGCACGACGCTGTTCCGTGCGTGCCACGTAGGCGGGGCGTGTTGGCGTCCCGTCGTCGTCATCGTTGGGGTACACCGGGCTTGGCGACGCACGGCTCGCCTCCTCCGTGCTCGTGCCCGTGCGAGGACCGGGTGTCTGGGTGGTGGAAGCCTCGTGCTCAGCGGAGGACTCTCGCGCCACGGCGCCGGTGTGTTCCAAGAGGTCATCGTCCGCGTGCGCGGTGTGCGCTGTGCCGTTGGCGGAGGGGGCAGAGCGCAACTGGTTGACTTCGTGTGCGCGCTTAGCAGAGTCACCAGAAGCGCGCGGTGTGTGCTCCATCGTGCGTCAGCCAACAGGGCAAGCGTGCTCGCGGCAAGAAGGAGTGCGAGGTAAACGTCCGGGGACTTGACAGCACGCTGCTCGACGACAGGGTACGAGACAGAACAGCCGAGAGGTGTCTACGTAAGACGACTCGGGCAGTGTGATCCTCGTTGCGGTGTTGAGGACACGGAAAGTGAAGAAAAATCTGGAGTGGAAGAAAGGGGAAATCTGGAGTGGAAGAGAGTGGAAGAGAGTGGAAACAAAGAATGTGCTATTCAGTCGTGTATTACGAGGTGTGTGAGGGAAGGGGAGGGACAGGGGAGAAGTGGAGAAGTGGAGTGGAGAGGGAGAGAGAGAGAGACTCAGCTAGATCCCAGTCGGGTGATGATCGGCAAACATCACTTATAGGTCCAGTAGCCGAGCTGGAGGTGCCTCATCTACGTAGTCATGGCACCACGCACACTTCGCTGCTACCGCGCAACAGCGCAACAGCGAAAAGCGCGTCACGCACGAACGGGGGGCCGTCCTGTGTGCGTGCTCACATTCATCCATCGTATTTCTTTGGTAGCGTTCGTTTCCTCTCTCGCCGACACATTCTTTAGCCGGGGTAGGAGGCGGCACAGTATGGGGTCTGAATCCCAGTAAACGCATATGGTGTGTGCTTGTGTGTTCCCTCACGCTGGCGCAGATGGTGCACGTTCGCGCGGCCCACGCGCGGCCTTGTCGAGATTTGCTGGTGTTGTCGGGCAGGCTATCGGAGACGATGTGGGGGCAAAAGCAGTGCAAGTCGTCACTGGCGGTGCCAGTCACGGCGACCACCGCGGGGATCCCCGCCAGAGTTCTCTGCGGGCTTGGACGCCGCTCGACCAGCGACAGCGGCAACTCCAGCCACGCCTGGGTGACGTCCGACGCGGACGTGGCGTTTTCTCTCACACCTAACGGTGCACGGCTTTCAGCAGTATGGCGCCGGATACACTCCCGCCGCGCCTCAAGCGCCGAGCCTCAGAAGCACGATGCGCCTCTTGGCGTGCAAGTGTCTATGTGACCACTGGTTGGCTGCACCGGACCAGTGGTCACATAGACACTTCGCATGGAGCCTACACCTCGCAAGAGAGGCACACACACACACATGGTGTTCCCCTGGTTCCCAGACGTAGCGGGGGCTTTGATGCTAATCCGGGGAAGATAGAATGGAAAGGGGGTGAAAAAGTGGCAGCTCCGTTCGATGACTCGACAAGGACGGATGACGACCGGAAGGCCGGCACGCGCCACGTGAAAGAAGGCGCCTGCCTGTTTGCTGTGTACTCGGGTGCGGTCCACATCCCAACTAAGAAAGGCAAGACAGAGAAACCCGAAGGAAAGACTCCGTTGTGCACAGGCGCCTCCGCGGACAGCAGAGGCCGGCCCGTGCACGAAAGCAAAGCACCACAAGCGGCGACGAAACAAGAAAGAAAAGGGCATACTCGATGGCATCAAGCTCCCCGAGTGAGGTCGCACCTCCTTCAGGTGGTGTTGCGTGCAAAGTACGCCTCAACCGGAAACCGTCGTGTGGCCACCACTGTTCCAGCCTGCTGAGTGTCGGGACGTGCGCGCCTACAGAGCACGGCGCGTGGGAGACACACCTCTGGTGACCAACGCACCCAGCAGCGACTCAGGAAGAGGGCAGCGCACAGTCGACGAGGGTCGACGGCCACGGAGAGACCGCGGCAGAGACGTGCATCAGCCAGTCGATCGTGACGGGTCGCCAAGCGGAGCCATCGATCGCCAAGAGCGGTGTGAGCAAAGAAACGGCGTGCTCACTTGCGAAGGCCGGCCACCTAAACGGACTTCGTGGCGAAGTGACTGTCCGTGGGCCTAGTCACAACAAGTAGGGTACAAGGCGGGCGAGAAAAAGCGAGACAAGGGTGTTGGAGGAGGAAAGGGAGGTGGGCTCGGTCGTTCGCAGCATGGTACGATTCTTCGAGGAGACAAGACAGCACGCGTCCCCAATGACTGACAGAGACAATAGGAAACACCAAGAAAAGAATACGGAGGCACGCTCGCCGCAAGGGCCGCACCTCCACGGTGCCGAGTGCAGTGCAACGATCGCACGCATTCGACGGCCTCCCTCGCGCAGCATAGACGACTGGTTTCGTTCACCTTTTTGCTTTCGTTTTGCGTTCATTCTTGTTCTTGTTGTTGTTGTTGTTGTTCTGGTGGCAGGAAACAGAGAAAAAGCCTTGGCATCGCCTAGGATGAAAAAAACACTGGCCTGCGAAAAAAAAGTAAAAGGAAAATTCTGAGGGTGTTCTGCCCACGCAGCAACCGCCTGACGCCTGAAACACACGCACACACGTGGAGAGAAAAGAACAGAAAAACAGGTCGTCAACGCGACAAAAAATTCTGAGTCAAAGAGAATATAAGGGAGCGGCGACGAGCTGGAGAGCTTGAATATCTCCCACAGAATATCGGGGGAGATGCGTTCTCGCTTGCTGTGCGCACGTGATGGTGAAGATTTTTGACCGCTATCTAGTCTGGTAGCTCCGAAAAGAAACAATTCTCGGTGGAGGGAGTCTCAGCTCTGAACGGGAGCCAAAAGTATGCAAAAGACTAAAATTGGAAGCAGTGCGGAGTCGGTGAGTTGCGAGCAACGGAAGGTATTTGAAAACGAGTGCACGTGGTGTCGAAACATCGTCGTTGTGAAGCATCATGACGCGCGTTGGCCCTTGTCGTCAGTCCAGACTCACAAACGCTGGAAGCACGCCACGATCGGGCACGTTGAGGTCGGGGCACCTGGAGGTACTGACCAACTCAAGAGGAGACGGCGGCATGCCAGCAATCCAACCGATGCCTCGGACGGAACACTCCGTCAGCGTCAAGAACCTGAGTTTGGTCAGACGGGTGGTACACCTGTAGTCAGCAGCACCCGTGCACTGGGCAAGTGCAGTGTACGTGAGGGGGGGTAAGCTTGCCAAACCACGTCGTGTCGACACAGCTGAGGCTGGTCACGCCCAGGTTGCTACAACTGTGGACGCTGTGAAAGAGCATCCATATTGTCGACAGCGGTGCAGCCCGAAAGAACTGTTTCCGGAAGGGACGCGCTGCAGACAACAAGCGGCGACAGGTCACGCAGACCGGTGAGGCCACGTAGATGGATGAACGACAGGCTCGCGCAGCCGTCCAAAGCAGGCAGCGCTTTCAGGTGGGAACACGGTGGAAAAATGACCCAGACGTGAAAAAAAAAAGGGGGAAAAGGAGTAGAGGCCGAACGAGGAATAGAGGGAAAGACGGGAATGGTTGGTGGGGAATAAAACGAGAAACGAGCTGAAAAAGTGACGGCTATGGGCCCGCCGCCACAATATCGGGTCGCATACTGTCGCACAAGTGATGATGCCTCACGCGCCACTCTTCTAGATATCGTGTGTGGCGGCTGATACAAGACAAACCGCGCTTCCGCGACCTATGGGTACTCATTTCCATTTCGGTGCTCGCTACTGTCGTTGACAGTTCCCATACAGGTAAAGGTGATGTTCACGTCTCTCTACCTTCCATGGTATTCTATGTTCTTGTTTTTTTTTCTGCTTTCCACATCATAGCTCGGATCGCATTCTTCACCTCGGTCGACTTCATTGACGTTCTATTCATTTCGGAAAGACTCAAATAGATCAAAGACCGCTGCGGCGTCCTTGAGGTTCACGCCTTGGCGACGACTGCCCGCCAAATCAATGCGGCTCTCCACCACGGACTGACAGAGCGCCGTCGATCTTGACAGCACACCAGCCAGGCGTCGTGCATCGAGATCACCTGGCTCGACTGATGTAAAATGAATCTTATCGTTGACACGATTATTCTTTGCCGCAACGAGGCGATCATTGAGACAGGGGTGCACCACATCCGAGACACGAAACAAGCTGAAGCGCACCGGACTCAGCGGAGGCATCGCATCGTCATCGGGGAGTTCGGTAGAGAGCAGTATGCGCCACCAGTACCGATAAAATGGCAGCTCATCTCCTTGGTCGAGTGGGTCTCCTTCCGCCATGTGATCGACGCTGAAGTAACAGCGTGGCGAGAGTTCGCCATGGCGACCGAGTAAGTTCTGCTCTTGCTGTGCGACCGCAGAGCAGTACCGCCACGGGTGGCTGAACAGGCGTCGGTACCAGTACAACGGAGAGAGTCGCGAGCCGTGCACCCAGAGCGGTGTCAGCACAACGAAGTGTCCATCCACGCGGCGACAGGCATCAAAGGAGCGCAGAAAGCCGCTGTACTGCGGCGTCCGGGCCGCCGGCCACCGCGGTAGCCACCCTGTGCTACTGCTCGGGGCCGGACGAGCCTTCTCAGGCACAGCGGGGACGAGGTAGTACACAACGGAGGCGTCTCGCAGCGCGTACTCGACGTCAGCGACGCTCGTCGGATCGCCCTCCACAATTTCAAGACTCACCTGACGCGACTGTGCCGGTGAGCAAGCGGAAGAAGAGGGAAGCGAAGCGGGGGCGGTCTCTGTTTCATATGTGTAGCGAAGCACTCGTTGGCCTCCACGGCGCTCGTCGGCGTAGTCCTCGGAGCCCACTAGCCTCGGTGTGTTGGTGGAGAGAGAAATCATGCCTTGGCTAGCGCGTTCTCGTGCTTCGCCGGTGCCGTCAACAATGGGCAGGAATAGCTCCTGTGCTTTTTGCACATCACGGGCAAGCACAGTGACGTTGATGCCCCGTCGCGCGTACTGCTCTACAACATACTTCCCAAAGAAGCCCGTGCCGCCTACAATGGCCACACTCTCCTGCAAATGCGGGTGGGACACCGAAGAGGTACGACTCATGGTGCTGTTTCCATTGCGGAACGGAAACATGATGAGGCCCTCCTTTGAAAAGGTCATTGTCGGCCCGTGGGACTGGAGAAGCACCTTTGGGTCGCTCTTGGCTTCGATGAGACGGGTTGCCTGGCGTGTTGCCTCCTCCCGGAAGGTGCTATAGAGAGGGCTCTGGCAGGCCCGCATCACCCGCCACTGTACGCTCTCGTTGATGTCAAACGGCCTTCGGCATTCAGCGGCGTTGGTCATTGCTTGTGTTCTTTTTTTTTGTTGTTGTTGCTTCTTAGTAGCCTGACTGTGTCCGGAGGAGAGCGGTGAGTGCCTCTTCGTTCAGCTTGTTACCCGCCTACTCGTGCACGCCTCAAGACGCCAATTGCACAAAAAAAAAGACAAAAGAAGCCCGTGAACGACGTTTCTTCTGGAG
The DNA here is from genome assembly GCA_030849645.1 of Wallacemonas sp. Wsd. Lineage (NCBI taxonomy): Eukaryota > Euglenozoa > Kinetoplastea > Trypanosomatida > Trypanosomatidae > Wallacemonas > Wallacemonas sp. Wsd. The sequence goes on along the minus strand of JASANQ010001069.1, from coordinate 13,031 downwards.
GCTCTCTTGCGGTTGTTATGGCACACTGTTTGAAGTTTTCTGTGTTCAATGCTGTTGGGGCGAGAGCGAGGCAGAGAAAGAAAGAGAGGGAGAGACGGAAACAAGAAGTTTGGGTTATTTTTCAGGTCTCGGCCAGGTCGCTTTTCCTGCGCAAGGCTATACGACGCAAGGAAACCCGTGCGGCCATGACCAAGAGACGCGCGTACACACACACACACACACACACACAGGAGGGAGAAAAAGTCAAGGGACTAGCACGTAGGCACACCATGCGCAGTCCAGGCCGTGCAACATATACGTCATTCTCCAAGTGGTCGTGCCCGCGGGGAGGAGAGGGAAGGAGGATGGAACAGCCACTTTTGCAGAAAAGAGCGGGACCAAGTTTGATGTGTCTGTGCATTCAAATATGTCTGTGATGATAGCATACGACTTACTAATCAGAAGAAGAAGAAAAAAAAAGAGAGAGAGAGGGAGTCCAAGACGCGCTTCGTTTCTGCCTTGGTGCTGCTCTTGCCTTGACTCCCTGATGAGGCCATTCCTTACTGTGGAGGCGGGCCGCTCAGCATTGTTGACGATAGCATCGCCTTGACCCGTCCCTCCGGCTCCTGTTGGATCAGCTTCTCTACCAAGTCCTGACGCTCTACAACATGGGCACCCTTAGCGCACGCGACGCGTACGAGATCACTGGGGTGTTGCCAGTACACTTGGAAGACGTCCTCGGCGAATCGAGAGTAGTTTACGAGGGCAAGGTAGACAATGGTGTAGGCGAGCTGTCCAATGATGCGATTAGAGCTGAGCTGGTCTTCAGAAACGCGGAAGACGCGCTCCACGTCGGGGGCTTTCTCGGCGGCGGCGGTCAAAAACTTGAGCTCCTCCAGAAGCTCCTTCTCGCCCTTCACCGTCTGCTCTCGTGCAAATGCGGCCAGTACATCGACAGGGACGTCCAGTGGGTAGGAGGTGCCCATGACTTGGTTGTACCGCTGCACGAGGGGGCGACCTCCGCTGAGTCGCGTGTTGGTCGGGTAGTTCACCGTGCAGAACACAGGCATCTCTAGCAGGATTGACTCGTTGTCGTCCATCCCAGGGAGGTGCATTTGGCGATGGTCCACCTGCAGGTCTAGACGCGAGTGGAGCAGCAAAAGAGACTTGGAAAAGACAGTGCGAAAGGCGGCCATTCGCAGTGGCGTGTCTTCCAGGTACTCGTTACCGTCGCTAAGCAGCAGCGGCCAACCGAACACGAACGGGTTTGACTTCATCAGATTGTCCTCCATCATCCGGAAGTGGGGAAGGGTGCCAAGAAACAAATTGTGCTCATTGGAGTAGTCGAGCTCCACAGACTGTGGATCGCGCTTCCGCATGTCCTCAATGAACCGGTTTTTGATGTGTGAAGGGCTTAGCGTGTCCGTGAGCTTCTCATCCATCTGCGTCTCGAGTCGGTTCTGCACCTCTTCGTAGTACGGCAAATACTTTTTCATGTGCTCTGCATCCACATCCAGAAATTCATTAAAGACCTTCTTCAGCGCGGAAAAAGTCGGCTTGATCGCCAGCCACAACAAGGGTGGGAAGTAAGGCGAGATCTGGATCATGAGCTTCTCTGTGGGGCTGTTGTGGTCCCACATGAGGTAGCACACGTGCTGGGGCTCATTCACCACCGGTGAGTCCTCGCGGTCAGGAAAGGCGAAGGCTTCACCAATGACAGTGTACTCTGTGTTCTCGTCTCCAAGGCAGAGCCGCTTGCGCACAATGCTGCTCATCTTCGCCGGATCCCATAGATCCTTGTCGAACATGAACCGTTTGCGTCGCCACGACAGTTCATCGTAGATTTTGAGGTCGAACGAAGTGGCCTTGTCCGTTCCTTTTGTCTCCCCACGGAGTTGCGCAATCCACGATGGTGGGCTCACCGTCGAAGCAAAACGAATAGATTGCGTCAAATGGGCGCTCGCCATCCGTCGAGTAGTGTGGCCACGGCACAACACCCGGTCAAACGAAAGTGCACGAAATGATAACATCACGCTTGACCCTTGAATGTACGCGTCCTGTCAGTACTCCTGGACAGAGAGAGTTGCTCTTATTCTTGATGTTGGTGCTGTTTTGGATGGATGGGTTTGATTTCGGATGCCGAGCCACTTGAGCAAAGACAGCTCAGTACAGATAGTCGCTTGATCGCTTGCACGAGTATGAAGGGAAAGAGAAGCAGAAAAGTGGCACGCATAGGAACCAATCATCACAAAGTTGTAGGAGAGGGAGACAGAGAGAGAGAGGAAAAGAATACGGTAGATACAAAAACGGAGTAATGTCAATTGAACGAAATATCTCAGTTCCCTGCCATGTCAGTAGTGAAAGGAGACAGAAGGTGCGCAGTGCATCCCTATACTATGAGTTGTTGTGATACTGTGTGTGTGTTGGTTTGCTGCTGGAAAGCACCTATCCTCGTGAGCATGCACTGGTAGCCAAGTGACCCTGATTTCACTGTCAGGTACTGTGGCTGGTTTGGTTCTTATGAGAAGGAGCAGCGTTCTTGTCGTTTCAGGAGAGTCGCACTCATGTTTGTTGTTGTTTTAGTCAGTGAACGTGTTAAACGAGCTAATTACGAGAGCTGAAAAAAAAAAACAAGTCAGGAGCGACAACAGCGGTGGGAGCAAGAGAAGGCGGAATCTGGGGCAGAAACGAAAGAAACAAGCGAAGCAAAAGAGTGCAGTACAAGCACACACATGTCAACACCGCACTCGCCCCCAGACACCTGATGGTGTATCCGGTCCTCTCTCCTCTGCCCCCCCCCCCCCCTGCTTCAAACGCACCTCAGACGCATCGGGTGACGAGCTTAAATGGAGACAAAGTCATCGTCGGCAGGTGCTGCTGGTGCTGTGTACGCAACCGTAGGAAGGTGGTCCTTATGTATGGGTCGCGTCACTTCTGATGTAAACAGTCGAGCATACGACTTTTCGAACCGAAGAGGCGTCTTGTCCTCCGCGACGGAGGAAAACGCCGAGACCATCAGTGGCACAACGGGCAAAAAGTGTCGCTCGAGTGCGGTGAGCTCCCACAGGGTGGAGCAGAGTGCGTGCGACTCGGCAAGGGGTGCCTCTGCGTTGTACGGGTCCTTTCCTTCGAACAGTAGAGCCGTTTCACGCAGAGCCTCCATTTTGGCCTCGAGCGCCGCGGCGGACGTGTCGTCCTTGTCCACGCCATCTGGCAGAATGGCCTCCCTGTCGCTTCGATGAATGAGTGGGAGACAGTTCGGGTGTCGCTGGAACACTTTCCGAATGAAAGGAAGAGCAAAGTAAAGGGTGGGCACGGGTGCACTGAGAACTACACGCGCGACGCGCTTCACCACACTCGCCGCGATGTACGCTGGCAGCCGCGAGGACGTCAGCGAGATGTCAAGCAGGCGGAAGAGATCGTAGCGGTGGCGCGACGCGAATGCGTCAGCAGTGATGAGACTGTACAGCTGATCGTAGTAATCAGGGTACTCCAGTCCGTGGTCAATCATGAGCAGAAACAGGCCATGAAGGGCGAGCACGGAGATGAGCCCACCACTGCTGAAGCAGCCGCTCAGATAGTCGGCGAGGACGACAGGATTCGTCAAGTTGGGAAGCACGACCGTGGCGAGGCAGTGAAGCAAGTGTACATGGAGAGCGGCGTCACTGGCACCTTCGACGCATCGCATCCACACACTGGTGAAGAAGTGCTTGTGTGCCCGCTCGGAGAAGACCGTGAGAACACTGCTGAGTTGCAGCCTCCGCCGCTCCGCCGCATTTGAGTGCACGTACTCGTCGCTGGCCTCAAACCGCAACTTCTCCGCCTTGAGGAAATTCCAGCGAAGAGAGAGGTGGTCTAAGGACGGCAGTTTGCGCGTGCAAAACAGTGTGAAGCAGTTGGTGACGACGGTGGCGGCGTGATGACGCGGCGTGCTCTCACGCGAGCGCTTTCGGCAGCACCGCTCCAGGAGAGCGCTCGCGCACCGGTACACGAATGTCCACACGTCATCTGGCTCCTCGCTCAGTCGCTCGCGAAGTGCCACCACAGCCGGGCAGCACTCGTCAGGTGTGACATCGTCACGGACAGACCTCTTCAGTGGCGTTTGCAGGACATCTTCCACAACAGGACGCAAGTGGTGGGTGACGGCTTCAGACAGCTCTGCATACGTGCGCGCCTTGTCACAACCCTTCAACGCAGTTGACACCTTCTTCTCCATCGTTACTTGGGAACACCCTCGGAGACTAGGAGTGTGAGTGAGTGCCGGACGGGCTATGTCGTGTTTTGGTCTAGTGATTCTGTGTCAAAAAAAAAAGGCCGAATTAAAACTCTGCCGACACACAAGGGAGGAAGTCGCGTGTCGCCAGCCACGAAAGAAAGCCGCCAAGAGCGAGTGGAATGTAAGGAGACAGGGGGGGGAAGTGAGAAGATAATTTTGGTTTTGTTCGTTTGTTTGTTTTTTGGTGGCTTGTGTCTCGCATCTATGGCGGTTGTGGCAACGGTAGGGGCCGCACAGCCGAATCACTGTCAAGTTAAAGCAGGTTACGCAATGAGTCACGAACCTACGCCGCAGCTACTGCGTTTTTGACGGTGAGCTTTACAAGGTGTATTGCCGTTCGTTCTCCCTCTCTCCATCAGCTGTGTTAGGTTCCAAAGGTGTTGTGTGTTTGTTTGATACGTGCTTGCGTTGCTCCACGTGCCGACGGCTGCTCATATTACTTGACGAGAGCGTGACAATCAGTTTACTGTTTCCGCGCAAAGTAGTCAGTGATGAGTGGCACACAAATGTCGGCTCCGGGCTGTGAAGGGTTTTGAGTTACTTGTGCCACCAAGACCGTCACATCATCAACCTTGCCGCCGATGTACTTGTACCCCGCCTCCGCAGCGTGCTTAGCGAATGGAGACATGAATTTTTTGTTATTGGCATTCGTCACCGCAGCGTGCGCGACACGGTCTGCCACGTGCTGGCAGCCGTCGGCGCTGACGTCCTCCATCATCTTGAGGAGAGCCTCGACGTGCACATTATCCAGCACGCCATCGCTGGCACACAAAAAGACGTCCCCATCGCGAAGTTGCAGCTCTGTCGAGTCTCCGCTTGAGGGGGCGTCTGAGGGAAGTTGGAACGGGCAGTTGAAGTAATGCTGCTGTGCCTCGGTTTGAAAGAGAAGCTTTCTGTCACGCATGACGAACACGCCACAGTCGCCCAGATTGACAATGGATGCTTTTTGGCCGTCCTCGATCGTCGTCACCACTGTCACCGCGCAAGATCCTTGATTGCCACGCTGGTGTGCCCAGTGTGCGCCTGCATTCAGTGCCTCAACAGCGAGGAGGCCAGCACCGTTGGTACTTCGTTTCACCGCCTCGAGAGTGCCCTCCATGACGTCGCGTGTGTAGAGAGCAGGGTTGATGCCGAGGCTGGCGTAGCCCCCGACGCCATCGGCGACGCCAACACCCCTCCAATCTGCGAAGAACGCATCCTCGCCGCCGCGGTGGGCTTTTTCGGGGTGGGGAATCGCACTGACGCCTCGTCGGCCAAAACCAAAGCCAGAGGCCGCCGCTGTGATAAATGCCCTGCGTGACGCGTGAAGCATCGTCAATAGTGGTAGCACTACGACACTTCAGTGAGGACAAGAGACAGCAATGCAGATGCGTTTAACGCTAGAGAGAATTCAACTTGTGGCGTAGCTCGTCACTTCGTGACTGAGACTCGAAATACACTGATAGCGACAGAACAAATAGGAAACACAGAAAGGAAAAAGGATGTCATCAAGGGAGAGAGAGAGAGAGCGGGTGTGTATCAGGAGGGGAGGAAGAGTGTTTTGTGTTGTCGCACTCACCCTTTATGGGCGTGACTGTCGAGCCTTGTGGACACGCAGTTGACGAGTGAACAATCTGGCATAACAAGTTCACCTTCCAGAAACAGTGTTCTCGAGTGATGATAATCGTGCCAAGGAGACGTGAATTGTCCATTTCTTCCTCACTTCCAACAACAGTGTGCATGTGCGCGTGTGCGTGTGAGGTGGGAAGGTAGGGAGCGAGGTGACGCAACAGCCAGGTCCTCAGGTGATGCGATGTCAACTAGCATTATAGGGTTTTGTTGTGTTCCCACAAGTGTCCTCTCGTCTGTTTACAGATGGGTGTTGTTGTTGTTGTTGTTTTGTGAATTGCTGTTTAGCTCCCAATTGGCGCATAAAGCCATCAACTTGAAAGAGTACGGCGACTCTCTACGCAATTGCCGCAAACCAGCTACCACGCTCTCTTTGTTTTCGTCAGCAGCATTGGATGTGCGCGGGTGCGTGTTCTTACTTTTGTTTGTTTGCTCTCCATCCCTGTGCGGCTCTCAATGGGCCGTTAACGGCTAACGGCAATGCATGCGCGCGTGTGTGCCCACACCCTCAAAAAAAAATCATTCTGGCGGTAGGAACTGGTAGATTACTTGATCCGCTCCTCGGTTTTCCGGCCGTCTGGAAACGTCGTCACGCGCATACCATCTGCACGGTCCAAAATGGTTGTCTTGTTCTCGTACTCAAACAGAGTGTCAGTGTTGGGGTAGACAGTTGTGGTAAGACCGTGAGTTTTGAATACCTTCTTGCCGTCACTGTGCAAGCGCGTCACATCGCCGTTTTTGTATCGGTACTCCCAGGCCCCGTCTGGCAGCTGGACAGTAACAGGGTCGGTGTCGGTGGTTGGTGTCAATTCAGGCTCTTCCACCTCTGGAACGGGCACGGCTGTTGCATTTGCCGGGGTCTCCGCGACAGGGGTGGCGTGGTCAGCCGGCGTGTCCGGCTGCGCGGCGTGAGCACTCTTCACAGCGCTGTCGACGTCTAAGTCGTCCACATCATCGGCAGCACCACTCTGTGCTGTCTTCAAGTGCTTCAACGCATTGCGCGCAGCGTCACGCTCATGCTGGGAGCGCGTCGTCGCCTGTTTCGCGCGGCGCACCTCTGAACGGAAGTACGCAGTGGCGCGCGTCAATTGCCCATCCACGAATGACCAATTCATTGTCTCAAGAGCCGTCTCCGCTGCAATTGTCCGCAGGCGAGTCAGGGTGTCCCGCTCGACCCCCGATCGCTGGAGAGAGGCCACCATACTGCTAGGATTGCGTGCGGCACGGCTCCACGCCGGAGGCGGTGCAGGGTGCTGTGCGGCAACGTCCGCTGCGCCTCGCGCTTCTACTTCCCGGCACAGCACAGCCTCGCTCACTTCGACGACTGCAAGTGGCCACAAGCCCAACATCTGAGGAATCTCTGCCCCCGCCATCGTGACGACTGCCAGAGACTCGTCCTGGCGACAGACAAGCCATGTACGGCCGTGCGCAAGGCTTCCAGTACAGAAGTTGAGGACGGTTCTGCGCATGCCGTCTACGCTTCCAAATGATCTGATCAAGGCCTTTTCAAGGTTGGCGGGAATAGCCTCTCGACTAGTGCCGCAGCAGTTGCCCTCGAACTCTTGTGAAAAAAGCTCCGACGACACAAAGTGCGTTCGCATCGCCAAGCAGACGTCACACGGCCTCTTCAGAAAGCTCGGCTCCTTCGCGATGAGCCCAAGTGGTAGCTTTCGTGCACGTACAGGGCAGTCCACTGAGTGCGTCGCTGTCGCACTAAGCGTGGCCCCACGCCCGGAAGCCACCGCGATCGAAGAAAAGGAAACCACGGACGGCAACGTGCGCGTCTGTTGGGTAAACACAGGGAGCATCTTTCCAAGCTCCTCCCTCAGCTGCTGGGTGCGCAGACCAGCGTGACGGGACATGGTAGTGCACTTGAGCATGATCAACGGTACGGGGTGGTTGTTGTCGCTACGTGTGTGTTTTGTACCAAATACAACGCGAGACGCAAGGAAAAATGGCGTGCGCTTGTTTTCGGTTGTTTGCCTGCGTAGTGCGTACGAATGGAAGCCAAGTGTGAAAACGTAGAAAAAAAGGTACGAGGTGCAAAGATCGCAAAACGCCCCTTAGGCATACTGACGTTTGAAAACAGGTGCAGTCAGAGAGAAAAGATTGAATCGCAAAGAGGAATTTAAAAAAGGAGATGAATGTGAAGTAATAGCAGTACGTGGGTGAGAGAGAGAAAGAGAGAGATGCGACAGAGAGAGTGGACGAGGTCATGGCTCGCAATGCCAGTGCAGACATGTGTCCCTAGAAACGGGGAGTGGAAGCCAGGAGCAGGTCAAGAGGTGAGAAGTTTGCGTTCCTGCGTTGCGTTAAATGAGTTCGATCAGGTGTGTTTGTCTATCTGTTTGATTTACGTCGAGGATGGAAGTTACCATGTGCTGTCACGACTGGAGATAAGAGCCGTGCTTTTGCGTTTGCCGCGTTTTGGTGGCGATTTGGCCTGCTCAAGCCCAAAAAAACGGGTTGCCTCGGCAAGTTGCTTCGCGGCGCTGCGCGAAAGCGATGCGGAGCGGCTGTTCACTTTCCGAATCAGGGCTTTGCTGACACTGTCATCACGGATGTTGTGCGCCATGTACAAGGACAACCAGGCAAGCGCACTTTCGACTGAAAGGCGGTCCGCAAGTTGTAGGAGAGCTCTCCCCACGACACGAAAACACACGTTGGGGCACGGATTGACCGAACTCATTTTCAACTGAAGACGCGCCAGTTGACCCTCGTCGACACGTTGCAGAGAGGGCCCTCCAATGCGGAATAACTCACGCACTTGTTCGCTGCGGCTTGCGGCCTCCACGGCGACCAGTGCGTCTTCCGGGGACACCTCTTCTACAGAGGCAACAGCACGCGTCTGGACTTCAACTAAAACCCGCCGGCGAGCGTCTTTGCCGCGAAGAACCGCAAAAAGAGTAAGCAGCTCAGGTGTCTCCACCGTTGCCAAAGGTAATTTGGTTGCCATGGAATCCACCTGACGAAGCTCGGCAATTCTTGCCCGCTCGGCACTTGGGCAAACCCGAAGAAACCGCACGACATCGCGGTCGGAAACGTCCGTCAACGACCCGACACGAGCAATGATTGGAGAGCGCTCAAACAGAGCTCCAATGCAGAGTCGCTGAGCACAGCTTGCCGCACACAAAATGGCAGTGAATGGCGGGTCCAAGCTGGCCAGTCGTTCTAGTCCGCGCTCGAACACAGCAGCATTTCGGCAGTTCGATTTGGCCATGAGCACAAAGATGGCTTCAATCTCCTCACTGTTGAGAGTGGTGACATGGCGGATGGCTGCGGTGACGATAGCCTGCGTCGTTTCGGTTTTGATCGTTTGAATGTGATTTGCGTGCGTGAACAGGATGTGTACGTCAAATCGCGTTGGATTCCATTCGCGCAGAAGCAACTGCGCAGTGGCTTCCGCTTCAGAATTCTCGTTTTGTAGCAGGCAGAGTAGCAACAGGACGGTGACCCCATTGTCTTTGATGGGTGGTTGGGAAATGGGTGATTTGAATCGCCGGCTGTGCTTCTGAAGCCCATGGCTGGCCAAGCACTTGTTGAAGAGCTTCTCACTGGCACCTGATTTGGAGACTGTGAGAACGTAGAGAGCATAGACACACGTCCGTTCGCACAGCGTTTCCACAGTAACCGTTTCGATGCGGCGCAGTGCAGCTGCGGGATAAACATCTGTGTTCACCATGGCGGTGAGAAGATGCGTGAGATCCGCGCCCTGCACCGCACCCGGAGTCTGCTGAACCATGTCATCAAAAAGTTTTCTGGCACCAAGTGGGTCGATTTCGGACAGAGACGCCACAAGGCATACCTTGCTTGGAAAAGAGACAGCCTTTTTCAATAGATCCACCCTCGTCCGCCTCGCAATTGAATTTCGCATCTTGAACAACTCCTTGTTGTGGGGGTTCGTGACTAACTGATGATGAACGGCTATGGAAAGTGAGAACAAGGCATCCTCAGTGCACTGTGCTGCAGTTAGTTGCACAAGTGAGACAAGTTTAGATGTGGCGCATCCGTCCATAACAGAAAGCGCATGCATGAATCGCGCGGTTTCCCGTTCCGACGGCACTGACAAGTCTCTCGTGAAACTGCACTGTAGCGCATTCACGAGAGTGGGGTCCAGTGAACGGCGACGGCTTGATGCCGCCTCAGCAACGGTGACAGCGTCGTGACAGCTTAGTCTTATCGTTGAATCCACCAGGGCAGCCCTCAATTCTCGGAGGCTTGGAAAGCTGAGTGGCGCGTTGGCGTTGATGATGCATACCATGGAGTCCACGGGGTGATCAGCATTCCTCATGTAGACTCCCAGGTGATGGGCTGCAGAAGATAAAAAAGGGGACAAAGCCTCCGAGCACTGTGCCGTGGTAAGACGCCACACAGTTTCACACAGGCTGAGCAATGACTCAAATGGCATTTTCCTGAGCAACTGGTCTGTTGCTTCCACGATCGTACCATTCGAAAGTACCGACACGAACACATCGAGGGCTGCATCAGGATGCACAGCGGCTAGTCTGCACAAATTACTAAGGTCATCTGTGTTGATGGTCGCGCCAGATCGACACAGGGCACCTTGTATCGCCGCCGCCGCCTTACCCTCGCGAGGATACTGAATTTTACTCACTGCCAAGCAGAAGTCTACAACGTCGTCGAAAGACTTCAGCGTGTCAGTGCAATTCAAGTTGTACACATACGCCCTTGCGGAAGAGGCTGCCTTTGCGTCTGAGGATGAAGCGGCAATCCACAGCTTCAGCTGCTCAGAGTGCGGGCGCCACTCTTCGGAGACAAACCGGCGAAGGCATGAGTGATTGCCACGGCACGCAGAGGACAGTTGAACCAAGAATCGCCTCATATCCCACACAAAGCAAAGTCTCAGGAAATAGATGCGATCGAACCAGTGAGTTTTGGTGGTGTGACTTTGGCAGCGCAAAAAAAAAACGTGTTGAACCAGGAACATGACCCAACTTGCTATATACCTGTTTACTTGCGCTCTTGCGCGACGGAGAGGGGGAATGGGGTAGGTAGGAAATGGGGTGAGGGTTCTGCGGTTTGTTGAAATGGATCTCTCGCGAGAGAGTTAAAGCTTGTGATGGAGATGGGGAGAAATAAGCGAGCGGGGGGGCATTTCAGGAGTGGCGCGCTGCCCACTCTTCAGCACCATCTCATTCAACAAGCGCGCACTAGCTTCAAAGACTGCACACATCTGACCTCGTCACCTTAGACAGCTACGAGCAGTGTTGCGTGCTCTTCCATTCCAGTTTCCTTTTCGTATGTTGTCATGTTGATTTTGAGTGACCCCGCGTCGGTGCACAAATGTGGCTTTATGTAGATAGTAGTTCTATTGGAGGTAAAAAAGCGAAAAGAAAGAAGCGCGTGCACGTGAAAGTAGTAGTCTATGGAGGCCTCCTCACAGTGTGTGGCAGAAAAGCGAGCAGGGGGGGGAGGCTAATTCCGTTTCTTTTCTGCAGATGTGGCAATGTTGATGTACGAGGCGCGAGCTCCTTTCGAGGCCTGATAGATCGCCCAGATGCCACCTAAAACAGTCAAACCATTTACGCCGAGCAAAATCGCCGAAAACGCCAAATCGAGCATCATCACGTATGTTTGTAGCCACATGTAATAAATGGCACCAACTGCAGCAATCACTAAAAGAGCCAAGGAGACCCCAATTGTGGACGGCGTTTCAGTTAGGTTTCCCCTCATTCCCAATACTACACCAACAGCATCGACAATGAGAACTAGGAAGCACGCGATGATCTCCATCGGCAAGGCTGCCGGGGGGAAAGGGACGACAGTGGCCTTGAATATGAGAAAGCTGAACGTGAGCAGCAGCCAGACAATCGTCCATCCTAACGACACAAAAAGCAGAAGCTGAAAGGGAAACGATGCTCCACCAATTGTGCGTTCGGCGTTGTACATCACTTCTGGACAGTGTGACACTGTCGGAGAGAAAAAACAATGCAGTGGAGATTTGAAAGAAAAGAAGCGGGGTGCGGTTGTGATGTACCAGTCCGGACTCACCAGTAGAGCAGGAGAAGTGCGAAGAGCAGTGGGAATAGGAAAAGTGGAAAGGGTACTTGGGAGGGCATTTGGGAGTGGGTGAAAGACAAATGCAGAGCCTCTTGTGCTCGATAAGGGTAGACCACCGTCGCCACAGTGGTCGTACACCTGTGCTCGCGAGTTGCGAAGGTTCAGCAACAGGCGACGATCGGCTCACGCAGCTGTTTTGCTTTTTCTTTTTCTTTTTCTGACAGGTACCTGAGAATTCTTTGCATTTATTTCCTGATGAGGAGCCGCACTCCACGAGTGCTCGGAGCAGGCACTGGCACGGTGGTACGGGCACAGTCCACATATTTAAGCCAGTGCGCGGTACTTCGTCTGTGTACGTGTTTGACGCACATTAAGCCGAGTTATTGTTATGTTAGCGAGTGCGTTCAGGCCACCCTCACAGCAGTTCGTCGTCGGAGTCAAGCGCGCCGTCACCTTCCGCATCGACCTCCGCCCCATTGCCCTTAGCTTTGCGAACGACAGTGCGTCGCTCGCGCTCGCGCAAAAATTTGAGGCGCTCTTTCTCCTCAGCCGCGAGCATGGCTAGCAGCTTCTTGCGGACCAACCTGATGTCTAAGCCCTGGAGGGGCTTCAGTTGTTCCTCCAAGGGCTCCTGATCCACAAACGCGTACAGGCTCACCTTGGACGTGTCCTGCACTTCGCTGTCTGACTCGCTGTCGTGCTCCTCTTCCGCCGGCTCGCTCATACCCTGCAGCGCGGTGAGCGGGGACTTCTGGCACTTGGCGCACCGGCGATGTTGCTCGGCACATGGCTGGCAAATATGATGGTACGCTAACACGATGGTCCTCCCTTGGCACAGATTGCACTTATGCGGGCGATCGAGAGAGACGTATTTGCCGTAGTCAGTCTTCCAGCGAATGATGTCGCAGCATCGCCTGCAGCACAGGCTGGTCATGGAGAAAAGAACATCGGCCGACAGCCTGTCTTTTTCGTCTTTGTACCGGTTCGGGTCATACTTGACTCGGTTCTTGTGTACCTGACGCGCACTTCCTTTGTCACCGGTCCCGCCGCGTCCCATCGTGTGCTGCGTACTGACCTCGTGTGAGTGATTTATCAACAATGATGTGGTGCTGTGTGTAGTTTGTTGGGGGTGGCGGGGGTTTGGGGG
>JASANQ010001068.1:0-20623 GCA_030849645.1 Wallacemonas sp. Wsd | reverse complement strand
TAAAGGGAATTTGGTGTGTTTTTGGGTTTATATTAGATTAAATTGTAAAAGTATCTTCTTGACTTTAGTGGGTTTTTGCTTTAATTTAAAGGGGGTTTTGCTTTATTTTTGGGTTTAAATTAGATTAATTTGTAAAAGTATCTTCTTGCCTTTTGGGGGTTTTTGCTTTAATTTAAAGGGGGTTTTGGTTTATTTTTGGGTTTATATTAGATTAAATTGTAAAAGTATCTTCTTGACTTTAGAGGGGTTTTGCTTTATTTTTGGGTTTATATTAGATTAAATTGTAAAAGTATCTTCTTGACTTTAGAGGGGTTTTGCTTTAATTTAAAGGGGGTTTTGCTTTATTTTTGGGTTTAAATTAGATTAATTTGTAAAAGTATCTTCTTGACTTTTTTCTTGACTTTTGGGGGTTTTTGCTTTAATTTAAAGGGAATTTTGCTTTATTTTTTGGTTTAAATTAGGTTAAATTGCGAAAGTATCTTCTTGACTTTTTTCTTGACTTTTGGGGGCTTTTGCTTTAATTTAAAGGGGCTTTTGCTTTATTTTTTGGGTTAAATTACGAAAGTATCTTCTTGACTTTTGGGGGTTTTTGCTTTAATTTAAAGGGGATTTTGCTTTGTTTTTTGGTCTAAATTAGGTTAAATTGCGAAAGTATCTTCTTGACTTTTTTCTTGACTTTTGGGGGTTTTGCTTTAAATTAAAGGGGATTTTGCTTTATTTTTTGGGTTAAATTGGTTAATTTGTAAAAGTATCTTCTTGACTTTAGAGGGTTTTTGCTTTAATTTAAGGGGATTTTGCTTTATTTTTAAGTTTGGATTGGGTTAAATTGTAAAAGTATCTTCTTGACTTTAGAGGGTTTTTGCTTTAATTTAAAGGGATTTTGCTTTATTTTTTGGTTTAAATTGTGGAAGTATCTTGATTTTAGGCATTTTCGCTTTGTTCGAAAAGGACTTTGGGGGATTTTTGAGTTAAATTTGGGTTAATTTGTAATGTAAATTATCGTCTTATTTTTAAATCCTTACCTTTCTTGCTTTTAAATTTATATATATTTGATTTGAGAATTGGATGTTTGAAATTTGTAGATTGTATGATTTTTATTTTTAATATTTTTGGATTTTTTTGCTTTAAAAATTTTGGAGTACTTTTTGATTTGGAATTTGTATGCTTGCACTTTAAAAATTGTATGATTTTGTTTTGAAAATTGTATGATTTTGTTTTGACTTTTTTGGGGATTTTTTGCTTTTAAAAAATTTGAAATATTTTTACTTTAAAATTTGAGATTTTTTGCTTTGAAATCTGAGATTTTTTGCTTTGAAACTTGAGATTTTTTGCTTTAAGATTTGAGATTTTTTGCTTTGGAACTCGAGATTTTTTGCTTTGGGACTTGAGATTTTTTGCTTTAAACTTTGAGATTTTTTGCTTTGGCACTTGAGATTTTTTGCTTTGAAATTTGAGATTTTTTGCTTTGTATTTTGTTGATTTTTTGATTTAATTTTTGGGGTTTTTGCTTTATAGTTTTTTTGTTTTATTTTTGGTTTTGGCTATGCTTGACTTGATTTTTAGTGGAATTTATACGGAGGAAAAAATTAAGTTTTTGATTTTAATTCTGTGTTTTTAGTTCTATAACCTTAGAGTTGCGTATTTTGATTTTTTTATTTTTGGTTTTGGATGCTTAGTCCTTGCATGTAATACTTTTGAATTTTTTATTTTTTTGTTTTTTAATTTTAATTTTAATTTTAATTTTAATTTTAATTTTTGTTTTTTGATTTTTATATCTATTCCCTTAGATTTTTTTGCTGTAATTTTTGTTTTTTTTTTTTGGTGGGGTGTTTGTTGGTAGATTTTGATCAGAATAGCGGGGGTTGTTTTTAATTTTTAATTTTAGCTTTGGAGACTTTTTCGAGTTTTGGTTTATTTTAATGGTTGGATTGGTGATTTCATACTTTAATTAAATTTTAGAATTTTGGTTATTATTTAATACTTATTTCTTCCTTTTTATGTGATTTTTGTTGTTTGGTAGTAATTGTTGGATGAGGGGTTGTGGTTATTAGGTGTTAATATGGGGATTTTTAAGGATTTTGGGGGGATTTTGGGGGATTTTTACCATTTGGTGGGATTTTTGACGATGTTAAGATACTTTATTATTTTATCTTTAAATATTTCTATATTAAGATCTAATTTTAATTTAAATTTTTTCATTAGTTTAAGTCAAATTATCTTTATATTATTTTACTTTTTTTAAAACTATTAATTTATTTTTAAGTTTTCACATGATGTTAAAAGATGATATAAATTTTTAAATAATAAACTAATTTTAATATTTTAACAGATTAGATTATTTTAGTATCATTTAATTTTATTTTTTTTTTTTAAATGTATAATATTAACAATATGCAAAAGAATAAACAATATTTCAAATTATATCTAAAATATATAACAATATTTCATACAAACAGACATAAATATATGAAAAAACACGCAAAATATCAACAACAAAATATTGAAAATAATAGTACCATGGCAAATATTAAAAATATTCTTCAAAATAACATTATGCAATCTACATTAAAAAAATAAAATAATATGCATCCATAATATACAAATGCTAATGATATCATAATAAATACTGTAAATATTGCGATATCGAAAAAATTGTTATAATAAAGGTAAAATGATCAAAACATGCAATAACTTGAAAATACAAACATATATAAAAAATCTATAACGAAAAATAATAAGATAAAACACATATACATACAAAAAGTACAATATATTAAACAACATTCAAAATCGAATAATAAAAATAAACTATCTACCATACAAAAACATTTAAATACAAAACATAGAAAAAATAATAAAAAATAATTATATATTACTGTAAAAAATATAAAGAATATACATACACAAAGAAATTCTAATACAAAAAAGAATGATATTAACATTAATAAAGCTAGCAATAAATCTTTACAATAAAATCCACATAAAAATCATAACGAACAAGAATTTAATAATGCGAATATTAATAGCATCCGTGCCAATATGCAACCACAGAAATATATAAAAAAATAGCATCTGACATCTTGTAGACCAAAAAAGAAATGAATTCAAACTCCTAATACTATAAATAAAGTTGCTTTATAAAACATATGATAACAAAAGAATAAGCATCCTACATATAAATCTAAGCATAAGCAAACGAACATAGAAAAACTAATTTGACATATGGTGCTAAAAGCTACATAACGTTTAACATCGAAATTATAAAATACACATAAACTCATAAACACTAATATCATACTAGCCCAACCTATTAAACAGTAAAAATAACAAAATCAAAAATCAAAACATCAATAAACAAAACTAACTAATAAAATACCACATACTACTAAAGTGGCGGCATGAATTAAAGCGGATACAGGAATTGGACCTTCCATTGCATCAGGCAATCATATGTGTAATCCGAATTGAGTAGATTTAGTGAAAGCACAACAAATGACAAGGAATAACATATAATAAGTAAAATAATAATCGACACATAGAAAATTGATACTATGGAAGTTAATTGTTGCATATCCATTACAAATAAAACTTAATACGAAGGCTAATAATAATAATACGTCACCTATTTTACTTATAAAAAAGGCTTTAAAACCGAATTTTAATGCAAAAAATCTATATCAAAAATATGATATTAAAAAGAAAGAAAATAAGCCTAATAATTCTCAACCACAGTAAGCTGTTAAAAAGTCGAAGGATAAAATGAAAAAATTCATACACAACACAAATCATCAAAAAATATTAAAAAATCTACTTAACATTAAATCAAAGTACATATAATAAAATGCATAAAAAACAATAAAACAAAATACTATGTCGATCAAAAATAAAATAAATAAATAAAATCCATTACAAAAAAATGTTAGACCTATGTAACAAAAGTCTAGCATTAATATCAAGCAAAAGTCATAAAAACAATATCCATATAAACATACACTTACACAAAAGAAACTAAACATTGTAGCAAGAACAATGAAAATACACATTATTATACCAAATCAAAAACTTAAAAAATGCCTACCTAAAAAAAATGTACCAAAGAAAAATCCGAATAAAAAAAATATCATAAAAAAGAATAAAAACATAGTAATTTTTTGGTTAATTAAATTATTTATTAATTAAAATACCTCTACTTTTAAACAGTGTTTTTACCCTGGCTCTCCCCCCTAAATCTTTTTGACCCCGGCCCCCAAACGTCTCCTTATTAAATTAACTGCATCTCGCGATTCCGGCTTGGCACCAAGTGGACTCTTTCTTTCCAAAAGACAAACTCAACTTAATTCTCGCCATTTTTTAATAATGATAAATAGAGTTGAGGTATTGGGGATGGGGTTTGCAGAGCGGTGGGGCGGGGGAGATAGAACACGGAGGACATATTTGTAAAGAGGAGGAGATTACCATAAGGAGAATGAGGAGAAGAGGATGGGTTTGAGATTTGGTGGGGTTTGAGACCAGAAGGGATTAATAGGGTTGGATTAAGTTATGTTTTTGTTTAAAATAGTAAATAAATTAAATAAAAAAATGACATTGTCATTGTTGCGGTAATAAAGTACATATATATGTCATTTATAGATAAATCTAAACGCATATATTTATCCATTCATACAAAAGAATAAAAACTCAAACACATATAAATATAAATGGAAGATACAAATAAAGATAATACTATTATATAAAAACATATTATATATATAAAAGATAACGAAATTAGTCCATATAATATGAAAATATCAATATAAAATAATAACATAAATGGAAAATCTATATTAAATAGAAACATACCTAAAAATAAAGAACTTCAAATACTTACACCAAAAAACGATGTCATTAATAAAAATATTCTCACTCCATAATTATCATACATATAACCTACCATTATAAACATAAACGCTGAACTTATTATGTGAGATAGATTGCAAAAAAATAAAATACCTATAAATAATAAATCATTATGTCACAATAATATTAATCCCATACCTGTATGGATTACTGATCAATTTGCTATTATTTTTTTGTAATCTGCTAAAAATAATAATGATAATGATAAAAAAGTTAGCCCTAACATTACTAAACAATCGATAAATCCCAAAAATCATATTGAGATTTGATTAAAACTTAAAAATAAAAATTTAAACACACCGAAGAATCCTATTTTAAGGACTACACTGGCTAATAAAACACTCATTTCTGTATTAACTTCGACATGCATTTCAGGTAGTCAAACATGTAAAGGTCATATTGGATATTTTATTGCAAACATAATAAATAACAAAACTCAAATATAAATGGCTAAATATAAACTATCGAAATAACAAATATCTATAAAAGATTGTAAATTTAAAATATTAAAATGAAATATTATTATTATGCAGATCATTATGCACATGATGGAGCTAATAGAACTAAATATTATCAAATAAAATATTGCAAATATGAATCTATTATTGAAATTAAAAAATAAACTCACAAAACAGATTGGGAAAAATAAGCTTTCAAATAGAATCATAAAACAAACAAAGTCATCTATTAAAATTATTAATACTACGTCAAGATATATGAACATATATGTACTTATTACAAAAAAATATTTTGAATAAGACACTAATTTTCTAGATAATAAAAATATAAGAAAGTATACTATTAGACCCATAAAAAAGATAAATCATAAATTAACATAATTTAAATAAATATTTATATATATATAATTTATTTCGATTGCGAAACAAAAACTATAATTTATTAATATTAATATTAATGAAAAAAATAATAGTATGAAATTGAAAAATATTAAGACAAATTTAAACATTTTATGTTTGATTGCTTTAATTTAATTTTATTTTTATGTTTTAATTTTATTTATTTTTATTAAAAGATTTGAATATTTAAAGTATTAAATTGGTTTTGGAGGTGGTTAGAGATTTGGGGTAATTGGGGGGAATTGAGGTTAGGGGAGAAAGAGTTGTTGGGGATTAATAGGTAAAAGAGGACGAAAGAGGGGGTGGGAAAGGGATTGGGGGAAATTGGAAGGGAGTTTGGAGAGGCGTTTTGGGGAGAGGTTAAGGTTGAAAAAGCGAAAGAGATTTGATATAAGAAATCTATAATTTAAAAGTATTTATTATTTTTAATTTAAAATGTTTTGAATTTGTCTTGTTTGTTTAAGTGTTTCTCATAAAATGATTGGAATGTGTTATCTTTTAGTTGCTTTACTTTGTGGATTTCTTGGATATGTTTATTCTTTATTTATTAGATTAGAATTGTCTTTGATTGGATGTGGAGTTTTATTTGGTGATTATCAATTTTATAATGTTTTAGTTACTGCTCACGGATTGATTATGGTCTTTGCATTTATAATGCCTGTGATGATGGGTGGATTAGGTAATTATTTTATACCAGTGATGTGTGGATTTCCTGATATGGTGTTTCCTCGATTAAATAATATGAGTTTTTGGATGTTTATGGGTGGTTTTGGATGCTTAGTGAGTGGTTTACTTACTGAAGAAGGTATGGGTATTGGATGAACTTTATATCCTACTTTGATTTGCATTGATTTCCATTCTAGCCTTGCTTGTGATTTCACTGTTTTTGCTGTCCATTTATTAGGTGTTTCCAGTATACTTAATTCTATTAATTTATTAGGTACTGTGTTTTGCTGTCGTAGAAAATTCTTTAGTTTTCTTTCATGATCTTTATTTGTTTGAGGTGCTATTTTGACTTCTGTTTTATTAATTACTACTTTACCAGTATTAGCAGGAGGTGTTACTTTAGTTTTATGTGATAGAAATTTTAATACTTCATTTTTTGATGTTGTTGGTGGTGGAGATTTAATTTTGTTTCAACATTTATTTTGATTTTTTGGACATCCTGAAGTCTATATTATTATTTTACCTGTATTTGGTCTTGTGTCTACTATAATTGAAGTACTTGGTTTTAGATGTGTTTTTAGTTCTGTAGCTATGATTTATTCTATGTTATTGATTTCTATTTTAGGTTTTTTTGTTTGAGCACATCATATGTTTGTTGTTGGAATGGATGTGGATACTAGAGCTTATTTTGGTAGTGTAACTGTGTTGATTGGATTACCTACTTGTATCAAACTTTTTAATTGAACTTATAGTTTCTTATACACTGATATCAATATTAGTTTCGAAATTTACTTTGTTTATATGTTTGTTTTTATGTTTTTAGTTGGAGGTGTAACTGGATTATTCTTATCTAATGTTGGTATTGATATTATGTTGCATGATACTTATTTTGTTGTAGCACATTTTCACTATGTTTTGTCATTAGGTGCTGTCGTTGGGTTCTTTGGAGGATTCGTTCATTTTCTTTGCAAATGACTTCCAATTGAATTATATCTTTTTTGGATGTTTTATTTCTTTATTACTTTATTTATTGGTTCTAATATGATGTTTTTTCCTTTACACAGCTTAGGTTTATATGGATTTCCTAGAAGAATTTCTGATTATCCTGTTTCTTTTTTATTTTGAAGTTCTTTTATGTTGTATGGAATGTTATTATTAGCTACTTTAGTTTTATTTGTATGTGCTTTATTTTGTGTTTTTCTATTTTGAGATTACTGTTTATTTTTTGTTAGCTTGTTTGTATTTAGTCTTTATTGTTTTTTCTATTTCTCTGTTTGATTACCTTGTGTGATGGTACTTTATTTATTACTTGTGGATTTTGCACATATCGTATTGGACTATCTATTTATTATATTATGTTTCTGCTTTGTTTTCTTTATTTATTTTTGACAATCTTTATTTTTATTTTTTTATATATAAATGGATAATAATTGTGTAACACAAAAATCATTGTATTGATGGTAAAATGCTGTATAATTTAAAACATCGTAATTTATTAAGCTACTAAACATATCAAAAAATAAATTTAAAAATAAAAAATCTTTTAAAAAAAATCCAAAAAAACATATAATAAATAAAATTAATAAAAATACAAATACAAAGAATACGTCAAAATACATGAATTTAAAAAATATTAATACACTTTGCAATAATATATAACAACTACGACTATAAATTAAAAATAATCAATACATATAATATGAAAAAAATAATGTCATACCATATGTTAAAAATATAAAACCAAAAAATAAACTTATTACAAAAAATAAAACAAGAAATACAAAATTTAATACAAAAATAAAACAAAAAAAACCACTTATAAAACAAAATACAAAACCGAAATATAGTAATAGAAAACAAATAAAATCTATATAAATCAAATCACACATTAAAAATGAAAAATATATATCAAAATTAAAAAACAAAAAATCAAATACAATCACAAATAAACAGCGTATAACAAAAAATATAAAGCAAAATACGAAACATATTACAAAATAAAATAAGCAAAATAAATAGGAACAAAATAATATATTAAAATTTTGTAATGTACCGAAATAAGTTATTAAACTACATGAAAATGATATAAAATCAAAAAATATATAAAATGTTAGACATGTCAAAAATTCTAAAAAATATATTATATAACTTATACCGAAAGAAAAGAAGAAACAAATAAAATTATATAATATATAAATATAATATATATAGTAACCAGTGAAATTAAAAGCTAATGAGAACAGTCCAAAAAATACTATGAACAAAAGGACAAATACAAAGCTAAAAAATATTCTTAGAAAAAAACCTAATACAAATACAAATATAAATGTAATACATACAACAAAATCAAACACAAAATCATATAATATAAAATCTAAATCAAATCATCATAAAATAAAATCGTAACTTCTAACACATAACAAATCAAATACACGACTCAATCCTTCTTTCCCCTTTTTATTTATAGATTACATACCTTATATAAAGCATACTACAATTGGCATAAATCCATGTAAAACACCACATAATTCACTACATTGTCCATATATTGTTGCATTATTTGATGAAAATAATATTACTTCATTACATCTTCCTGGTTCTCTACTTTAATTCCTAAACTTGATAAGGTGAAAGAATGTATAACATCTACAGCTGATAATCAAAGTTTATAAATAACTAAACTTAATAATGTTAAGACATGATTACATTGTAATAATCTTAAATCTCCTACCATATAATCACTTTCTAATATTAAATTACTAAAAATGGTGGTTTCTCCAAAAATAAAATATACTCAATATCATTGGAAACCTACTACTTTACATAAATCAAAACTTACGAAACTTAATGTACTAAAATATAATAATAAACATAAACGTAATAATAAACATAATACAAACATACCACCTACAGTAAATCAATAAGCATCGATGAATTTTGATGATGTAAAATCTCAAGTGCAATATATATTATTTATTTTTGATACTAATAAAAAAGATGAAAAATATAATGCACATATTCAAATTATTACGAAACAAACAAAAGATAATAAAACTATAACAGAGTCCATTAAAAATATCATTCAAAAAGATAAAATAAATGCCATTTTACATTATGTTGTTTACATTAGATTTATTAATTATTTTTATTGTTGTATTTCTTGTTGTCTTAATCCTAACTGGTTATGTTAGTTTATGTGAAAGAAGAATTCTTGCAATTGTTCAAATTAGAATTGGTCCTGCTTTATTCTTGTTTGGTATTTTAACTCCTATAACTGATGGTGTGAAATTATTCATAAAATTTGTTATATTAGTTATTAGTTTTGATGCATTTTATTTGATAGGAGCGATGTTTGTTGTAAGCATTACCATTTTTTTAGGATGGTTTTTTTTTCCTATTGGTTTTATTGTATTATTTGATAATTGTTTTACTATTTTTTTACTTTTGGCTTTACATGCTACTTCTAACATGTTTGGAGTTTTTCTTGTTGGTTGCTTTCTAATGTCTAGTTGTTTTGTTTATTTATCTGCTATGCGTACCATGTTTTTTAGTATTATATCTGAAAGTCTTATGTTTATGTTATATAATACTATTTTTATTTTAGATTATTTTAGTTTTTTTGGTATTAAAGATGCTTGCGTAGGACAATTATATACAGCTAATTTTTATGTTTTGGGTGTGTTATTTGTTGGGATTTTTTGGGTTAGCATGCTTTTAGATGGACTTAAACTACCTTTTGATTTTATGGAATGTGAAAGTGAGTTAGTATCGGGATTGATCACTGAACTATCTGGAGTGTTTTTTGTTATATACTCTGTTTTAGAAATTAATCATCTATTGTTAAATACTTTACTATTTGCTAGTTTATGTTTTGGTGGTTTATTTATATGTTTTAAAGCTATACTTATTTTACTATTTGGTTTTTTCTATCCTAGAGTTGTTGGATATAGAATGAAAATTACTACTGCTCAAACATTTATTTTAATGTTTTTATTTATTATTACTTTATTTTTATTTACTTGGATGGCAGTTACTAAATTCATAGCTATTATGTTCTAATTAATAACGACTTTATTTTAACGCCCTTCCGTTCCCTACCCTCTCCCTCCTTTTCCCCATCCCTAAACTGTCCTCCTCTTAATCCATACTTGTTTTTATATTTTATTCATTTATTTTTATTTTTATTTCTTTATTGTTTTGTTATCTTTTGCGATTATGTGACATTATTATATTTATCTTTCGATTTAATTTGACTTGTTGTGATTAATATTATGGTTTTATCTGTTTTAGATTCATATATTTGTTTTATTTTTCTTATATTATTTGTTTTTTGTTTCTGTTTTCTATTTGTTTTTTTGACATTTGACACTAGATTTATTTTTATTATTATTATTTTACAATACGCTGTTATTTTTATGTTTTTATATTCTGTGCATATTATTATTATATCGGTTATGTTTGAATTATTTAGCTTACTATTATTTTTAATTTTAATTTCAAGCAGATTTGGATATAAAATTTTAGTTTTATGATATTATTATATGATTAATTTAATTAATTTTATATTACTATTTTTATTATTGTATTATATGATTTTTAATTATTGCTTTTATTTATGTGATTTTTGTTTTTTAATTTTTGATGAAGAATGGTTAGGTATACTTTGTTTATTTTATGTTTTATTGATTTTATTAAAATTATATGTTGCTATTTTAATTATGTTTATGGAACAATTATATATTAGATTAGGTGTATTTGTTTTTATTTATATGCTTACTTTTTATGTTTTATTTTGCTTTATTTTAGTGGTGATGCTAATATGTTTTATTTATTTCTATATTATATTTATAAAATTAGTTATTTTACAATGTTGTACTTGTGTAGTAATTGGATTAAATAGTTTTGCTATTGTATCGTTACTTTTTGTTTTGAGTGTAAATAATTTTAGTTTCTTATTTCTTGTTTTTGTGTCTACAAAAAACTATATTTTTTATATGTACTTAAACTTTCATTTGATTTATAGTATTAGCCTTATTTTACTTATAGTTATTTATTATTTTTTTATAGTTTACAATATGTTTGATATTAGATATAATGAAAATTATTTTCTTATTAATTTTATTTTTTTTAGTTTTTTTAATAATTTAATTGTAAGCACACTTATAGCTTGTCTTTTTCTCTGCATTGGTGCTATTCCTATTGTTTTTGGTTTTTTCCTAAAACTTTTTTGTTTACTTTTGCAATTAAGTTATCTTGGTATTTGTGTTATCTTTTTTTCTGTGGTTTGATTAATTATTATTTATATATTTTATTTTAGATTAATTGTTAATATTTTCATTTTTTCATATCAATTTATTGGATTTTGGGTGGTTCGTTTATATGTATTTGAATTTTCTAATTTATTTTTTTTGATATGTATTTCTATTTTTATCCTCTTTTTTGATATAATTAACTTATTTGATTTGATTTTATAATTAATGAAATACTAAAAATAATAAAAAATCCATTATTAATTGCATAATCATATTACAAAATATAAAAATTTGCAATAATGCACAAAACATATCTAAAGCATATAAAAATAAATAAAAAATTAAGCAGAACATAAAAGCGAATGAAAAAACTATAAATAATAAGAAATCACAGAAAATAAAAAATAAAAAAAATACTATAAAAAAATAAACAAAATCACAAAACATTAACATTAGAAAATGTGATGATAATAAATTACAGAACATTCTTAAAAAGGTTGAAATACAACGACATAATAATGAAAAACATTCTAAAAAACATAATAAATATCTTAAGAAAAATACATCCATAAAAGAATCTCCTACCAATAAGCTACTAAATAAAATGAAATCTAGCATAAAGCAAAAACAAAATAAAAATGCCATATAATACATAAATACAATACAAAATAATATATATACATTTAAATATGTTATACAATAATATAAAATTAAACCATAAAAATTAAACATTACAAATCAACAACATAAAAATAAACATATACCTACAAATAAATATAAATCGAATAAACAGTATACACAAAAATCTGTGATTACCATTAAACAATTAAAATATATTATAAAACATAATCTTGATCAAACCATATAATATAAAGAAATTAATCCACGTAATTTTCAACTCATTTTTTAATTTTAATATTTTGTTATTTTATTTATATTACATTTTTTAATCTAATCTTAACACTACTAACATGAATAATAATAATACTCAAAATTGTAATTCCATTCATATAGGATATGCAAGGACAACGTATAAAGCTAAAAATCCACTCATAAATATACTATAAAATAAAATTAATGAATATGTGAATCATAATAAAGAACTTCTACAATATACAAATCATAATATACAATTCAAAATAAATAAAAATAAGGCTAATAACAATACTACTATTAATACTAATCCCATAAATTTATCTGGTACTGCTTTTAAAAATCCAAACATATATAAAAAGAATCATTCTGGCAAGACTTTGTCGGAAGTTTTTAATGTATCTACAATTACTCATGATTCTTCATGAAATACAAAATATCAATTAATAAATATAACATACATCATACAAAATAAAATAAAAAATGCAAGAAACATGTCACGTAAATAAAATCACATACAAAAACATAATCTTTCACAATAAAAAGCGAATCTATCACAAAATCCATCTGAACTCATAAAATAATGTAAACAAAATAAATGCATTACTATTACTAATATCAATACAAAAGGCATTAATACGTGTAAAACATGCATTTTTAATAATGTAAAATCATTGATAAATTCACTTCCTCATATTCAATAACACAATCATGTTCCTATGATAGGCACAGTAGCTAATATATTACTAAAAACAGTTAGTCCTCAATATGACATCATAGTGCATGGCAAAACATATCCTATAAATGCGATTACTATAATAAAAATAAATATAATAAATCCTACTGCTCAAACTAATATATGAGAATCAAATAATATTATTAAAACAATACATTTAAAAATATGTACATATAATAAAAAATATAATAAAGAAGTAAAGCAAATATGCACACTTCTTATGACAAAACCTAAATCAAAATCTCATAAAAATATCACAAAATATCAATTTGTGCAAATAAAACAACTAAAAAATAATCAAGCTAAACATGCTCCACATATTATTTGAATGCAAATGAAAAAACCTAAACTAAAACCTACACCATATATTCTTAATAAACAACCTGATGTTAAAAGCCTTTTCTTCTCTCTCCGCTTTAAAATTATTTTAATTTATTTTTATAATTTATTTTAAATTTTATTAAACTAATAAATATAAACAACTTAATACGTCGAAATACACAAATCTTAATAAAAAAAATCAAACACAATCGACAAAATGTCAATATAAACATACAATATATAAAAAAACAAAACGAGTATCCATACAAATAAAATTAAATAATCTTCCAAAACATATAAATAATAATAATAATCCTAATACTACGTGACTAAAATGTAATAAGTCTATTAAAAATAATATTGAACCATATACTCCACAACTACAAGTTACAAATAATAAAGAAAATTCTCATAATTGGTTTCATACAAATAAAAAACCAAATAATATTGCACATCATAAAGTAAACATACAACAAACAAAAAATCTAAATCAAAAACAAAATAAAACAAAATTTACAAATAATCCACTTACAAATAATAAAAATGTATTTATTAATAAATTAAATACATCTAAAAAATATCAATAAAAAACAAATCCATAATCACATAATAAACTACAAAATAGTAATGGCAAGCAGAATACAAATGCAAATTCACATACCATAAATAATACTAAACCAAATACAACATAAAAAAATGACATAAATAATATTAATTCACTTAATACGAATCATAAAAAACAATATTGAACGACACGCATTGTTGTTGTAGTATCATATAAACCTCTAAAAATATCAATAAATGCATCTGATAATAATAACACTATGCAAAAAGTAATGCTTGCGAAAAACACTACAAAACACATATCGACATAAACAAAACTTCCAAAAGCGATACATAAAAATCCAAATAAACAAAATACTCAATAAGTAATTGAAATTGCTGGTAAAGATAAAAATACGAACACTCCGCTAACTCCTACAAACATAACTCTAAATAAAAACATATTAATTTATCTATCTACAGATCCAAATACAACGTCAATATTTCCTATAACAGCGACTAAATCATGTAACATAAAACCTCTTATAATTACATCTAATAAACATATATGCAAAAAATCTGCACAACGTATTCTTAATCTTGATATAAAACCATACAAAAAACATAAAAATAAACAATATTCACCTTTAGGATGTTCGATACATGCAAAAGACATTCCTGGTAAAACACAACATCATAAACTATAAAATAAACTTATTATTGTTTCGATTGTCACATCAACATATAAATAGTCAAATAAGCAGACAAAACCAAATACAAAAAATCCTACAAAGAAACATTGTTTACATATTAATAAACTCATTCTCATATCAAACATTCTAATAAATAATCTATCAAAAGCATCTCCTAAATAACAAAAACAATAATCATACACTAACATAAAATATAATTCATATGAACAATATAATCTAACATCTCAAACCATTCCTAAAGATCTTGATAAACATCCACTAATACTATTAAAACATAAATCATATAAATCGAAAAATGCTAATCCACGGAGACGTAAATAAAATAAACGATTTCCTATAAATAATAAATCATATAAATCTATTACAAACAAACATGATATACATAACATTAATAAAAAATCTATAAATCCAAAACAAAAATCATCTAATATTCCTAATAAACACATAAAAGCTAAATGCATTCTACAACCACAACATAAATCGAAAAATGTCATTAATTTATCACGTTCTTCGAATGATCATAATAATGGCGATAATGATCCTACATCCATTACCATACAAGATATACAAAGTAAACCATTAAATGTCCTAGTAAATTCACACATTAATAGACGCATAAATGCACAACGTATAGCTAAACAACAGCGTAACATATATTCGAAACATAATGATAGTAAATGTTCATTACAAACTACACTTACATAATCTAATCTTCATTGGTAAACATTGTTCCACACTTTTATATTCGCATAATTTTTCAGTACCTCTGTGTAAGTAACCTATAATGACATCAATGTAAGTTATAAATTCTCCAGAAAAATATAATAAACAACATAAAACTCCATGGGCTGCAGGATGTTGAGGACCGAATGTAAAACGATATAAATGTCTTCTTATATTTTGATTATAATCGTGTATATGTTATAAATTTAAATGGATATTATAAAACATATAACTATATTATAAGATGTTTTTATATAGACAATTTAATTTATCTAGTGATTGCGCTAATAATAATAATTTAATTTTATTTTGTTATAAAAGTCGAGTTGATAAATACAACATGATATTTTTTAATCTTAATGGTATTTTAATTTGATTGAATTTATTGCATATTAATATAATATTAGTTAAACATGCTTTTATCATACTAATTAATAATTTAGAATATTTAATTTTATTTTTCTTTTAATATATAATTCAACTAGAATAATAGATTTCTAATTAGTAAAATGAGTTCGTGAGAGGTTATTTTGGGGAGAGAGTGGGGAGAGGAGTGTGTTAGAGAGGAAAGGATTGATGGGAAGGATTTTTGAGGGGGTCGGGGAAAGGAAAGCGGGTTGTTGGAAAGGTTGGAGAGGGGACGAGATTGATACGGAAGGATGGGGTTTTGGGAAGAGGCATCGGGGATGGTTGGGTGAAAAGATCCATATTTGGATTTGAGGGAGGGGATGTGAAGAAGACAACTGGATTTGGGGCAGCCTTTAAAGTTTCAAATATTGTTGATGTAAATTTAAATTATACAAAGCATAAGTAAAAATCAAATAGCATAAAACTACAACCGAATAATAAAAATTTTGGCGCTAATAAATACATAGCTAAACATACGCAAAATAAAACAAATAAAGAATGAGTAATAGCATCTGTAGGACATACATGCATGCAATATCCACAATATATGCATCTTCTATAACTTAAATTAAATAAATCTGCGAATCTATAACCATTAAAACTAACACCGACACGTACATCTAAAGCTACACTGGGACATATATAATCACATAATCGACAAGCTATACAACGTTCTAATCCACATCAATAAAAACGTAAAAAATGATTTCCTCTAACCATCACACTTACCATACATAATTCTAATGGTAAAATATAAGTAACACAACAAACAAAACACATATAAAATATTACAAAAAAAGAATTCCTTATTAAAATATAATTTATATTTTGTATGTTTGTTGTTTATTTCTTTACATTTCTAAATAGCAAAAAAAGTGACGAAAGTTTAGCACGGGAAAATACATTTTTATAAATACATTAATAACTGCACGTTGCCTGAATTATGCAGGATGGTGGGCAACAATACCAATGGTATTTGTTGTTTTATCTAATACCGCCCCTGCAATATAAATAATAAATTTTGAGTATAAAATTTGCAATTCCATTAATTAGCCTTATCATGGTGTCAAAGATTTTGAATAATAGTTAAATAAATATTTGAATAAATATAATATAATATAATTAATAATTAATGTCATTTTCTATTTGCATATACCTAATGGTGTTTAAAAACAAATAAAGTTATTTAGAATTTTTATTGATTAATATAAATAATAGCAATTTAATAAAATAATTGTATAATATTTAAAAGCATAGATATTACCGCAACGGCTGGCATCCATTTCTAACTAATAAGTAAAATTGATTTTTTATTTGATTATTTGATATATTTTTCACTTTTTCCACACCTATATCATAGCATTAACAAATTAATCTAATCAAAATTATAAATTAATATTAACTATTCCTAAACATTATTTCTATATTATATTAAAATAAAACTATTATAAAATTAAAAAACATTTAAATAAATTAATATGAATAATAACAATTGACTTAATTTACATTTTTAATAGTTTATTCAATTACTTATAAGAGATCCTTGCGTACTAATCTTTTATTTAAATTAATATATAAATTAAATATATAAACAAATCTGCTTTACAACGATTTTAACCCAACTAACGAATTGCAATTTTGATGAACAATCAATTTTTTAGCAATAAGTAGACGATGAAACACATTTAGTATTAATGCTTGTTAACCTGCTCGAACCTTTTATTATTTCAATGATTATAGTTCTTTTTCTATATAATTAGATATAGTATTGCCCCAATCAAACATACAATTACATATTAGATGTTCTCTTTGTAAAGGAGAGTAGGACTTGCCCTATTTTAATTTTTTAATTTTTATTAAAATTTTTATTTTAATTTATTGATTATGTTGTTTGTTGTAATTTTAAAATTTTCTGTGGAACACTTTAATAATTAGTTAACAAATTACTATGCTACTAAAAAATTTATACTAAGGTAATGATTTATGTGAATAGGATTATTAAAATTTAAATCTATATACCAGAATAATCTTAAATAAAGGTCTTAGACGAACGCATTTAATAAACGTTTTTGAAATGTGATTAATTTATTAACAATATTTTTATATTTTTAAAATATATTTTTAAAAATAATTCTTATAGATTTAAATAGTTACTTTTTTATTAACAAATATTAAATATTAAAAATATATATTTATTGTATTTTATTGCTATTTTGATCTTGATGAAATTAAGTACGAATTAAATATGTGTTTTTAATATCCAATTAAAATTAAAATTAAATTATTTCTTTATTAGCTCAAAAATTTAATTTTTAAATTTTTCATAATATTTATTTAATGTTATAAATAATTATTTATTAAATTAATTAAAATAATCTTACTATTTTTCTTAGGTACATATAGAACAACTGTGCCTTTATTAGTTAAATATTTAAACATTAAACGAAAAATATTAAACTATATATAACAGTTCAAGAAATTTTAGATATTTTTTTATAAATTATGAATTATGAAAGTTATTACTAAATATAAAACAACAAATTTAATATTTAAATATTTTATAATTAATATTTTAATTTAGAAAATAAATTTAAAATACAAAATTATAATAACATACTAAATAACGCTTCATTATTATTTAGTTTAATATTTATGATATATTCTTACCTTTTTATCTTTTTCGTTGTATTTAATATTAGGTGATGCGATATAGTGGGATTTTAATTATAGTATCCTAACGTTTTATTTTCTTTTTATCTTTTTTTGTTATTTGGTTTTTATGGAGATTTGGTTTATTTTGGTATTTTGGGGGTTGTATGCTAAGTGTTGATATCTTTTTTTAATTTTTTATTTTCTTTTTTTGTTTTATTGATATGAAATACTTATGTGCTTTTAAATTTGTTTGGTAATATGTATTACTTTAACAATATTTTATTTACATAATCTTATTTGAATTATTCGTGTGTTTGTGGGGATGCTTTATACACGACTAGTTTAAACATAGTTTTTAATATTTCTATTTTTTTTTTATAATTTATATTTATTAGGTGGATTATAAGATCTATTTTATTTTTTTTAAGTGGTTTTGGTGTAAGATGTTAATAGTTTATTATTTTAACTTATGATTTTATATTAGTTATTAGATAGGATTTTATTTATTTAAATTTGGAGATAAAAATAGATTCTAATAATAATTTACTTTTTTGTTATAACTTATATTTATATGGTTTATGTTGTAATTAATTTGGGTTTATTATTAAATTTTGATTCTGTTTGGGTGATAATGCTTTTACATTTTAATGATTGGTTTTTACGCGTGGGGATTGGATGATATAAATGTAAAAAAATAATAAAAAGATAAAATATTATGTTATAGATGTAACTTTGTGCTTTTACTGATGAGATTTTGGTTTGATTTTTGGGGTTTTTGGTTTAATTTAAAGGGAGAATTTGTTGGATGTTTGGGTTAAAATTAGGTTAAATTGTGAAAGTATCTTCTTGACTTTTAGTAAGTTTTTGCTTTAATTTAAAGGGGGTTTTTGGTTTGATTTTTGGGGTTTTTGCTTTGATTTTAGGGTTTTTGCTTTAGTTTAAAGGGAGAATTTGGTGGGCTTTTGGGTTAAAATTAGGTTAAATTGTGAAAGTATCTTCTTGACTTTTAGTATGTTTTTGCCTTAATTTAAGGGTTTTTGTCTTAATTTATTGGGGTTTTTGCTTTAATTTAAAGGGGATTTTGCTTTAGTTTAGTGGGCGGATTCTGCTTTGCTTTAAAGGGATTTTGCTTTAGTTTAATTAGGAGGATCCTGCTTTAATTTAGAGGGATTTTGCTTTAGTTTAGTGGGTGGGTCCTGCTTTGATTTTAGGGTTTTTGCTTTAGTTTAAAGGGAGAATTTGGTGTATTTTTTGGTTTAAACTAGGTTAAATTGTGGAAGTATCTTCTTGACTTTTAGTATGTTTTTGCCTTAATTTAATGGGGTTTTTGCTTTAATTTAAGGGTTTTTGCTTTAATTTAAGGGTTTTTGCTTTAAATTAAGGGGGTTTTTGCTTTGATTTTAGGGTTTTTGCTTTAGTTTAAAGGGAGAATTTGGTGGGTTGTTGGGTTTAAATTAGGTTAAATTGTGGAAGTATCTTCTTGACTTTTAGTAAGTTTTTGCCTTAATTTAATGGGGTTTTTGCTTTAATTTAAAGGGAGAATTTGGTGGGGTTTTGGGTTTAAATTAGGTTAAATTGTGGAAGTATCTTCTTGACTTTTAGTATGTTTTTGCCTTAATTTAATGGGGTTTTTGCTTTAATTTAAAGGGAGAATTTGGTGGGTTGTTGGGTTTAAATTAGGTTAAATTGTGAAAGTATCTTCTTGACTTTTAGTAAGTTTTTGCCTTAATTTAATGGGGTTTTTGCTTTAATTTAAAGGAGAATTTGGTGGGTTGTTGGGTGAAGATTAGGTTAAATTGTGGAAGTATCTTCTTGACTTTTGGTGGGTTTTTGCCTTAATTTAATGGGGTTTTTGCTTTAATTTAAAGGGAGAATTTGGTGGGCTTTTTGGGTTTAAATTAGGTTAAATTGTGAAAGTATCTTCTTGACTTTTGGTGAGTTTTTGCTTTGGTTTAATGGGGATTTTGCTTTAGTTTAGTGGGT
>JASANQ010001067.1:0-20501 GCA_030849645.1 Wallacemonas sp. Wsd | reverse complement strand
TGTCCAAACCCCCTTTCGTTCATCTGTCCTTGCTAAGTGTCCTGTCGAGCAAGTGTGTCCTTGTCCAAAAAAAAAAAGATATGTCGTGGCGCTCGTCTGCTTCTCCACGGCGTTTGCTGAGCTCGACAGACGACACCGAGACTGCTTGTGTGTCATATCCCGACGGCGCCCATGAGTTAGCTCTGCGTCGTTTCATCTAGTCTTGCTGTCGCTCTCGTCGTGAACGTATTCTGGGCTTCCAGCTTCGCTATCAAACGAAGAGGGAACGCAGACGTTCAAAAGTGCGACTCGTGGTGTTTGCCGATGGGTACTCGAAAGTGACGTGTGTCAGCCAGTGACCTCTTCGCACTATCTTCGTACTACCTCTCTGACTCTCTCTCTCTCTCTCTCTCTCTCTCTCTCTCTCTCTGTCTCTCTGTCTCTGTCTCTGTTTCCTAGCCCACGCATTTACCTCAAAGCACAAAAATTGAAATTGTATCCACCATTCGTCGCCACACGCGCGCTTCTTCCTCTTTCGGGTGCCGTCGTTTTCTCGCAGACGTACTGCCTCTCAGTCACACCCAGTCAAGCCATGCTTCAACAGTCCCACGCACGTGTTGCGACCAACCCTCACTATGTTGGACGTGAGGAAGTTGTGGTGGATCCGGTCACCCACGGCCAGCATGTATTCAGACAGAATGGAAACACAACGTGTTACCAGTACACGTACGACTCCCGGAACGATCCCCGGTACCTTGCTTCCGGCGGTATGGAGCCGGTTTGCCGTGCCGAACGTGTGATTCACACCCGTCTGCAAACACCAGAGACAGTACACCATCGGCGTCGCCATCCACCGCACGACAGCCGCGCGGCGGTGGTGGTCGAAGAAGTTCCCGAGTCCAGTCCCGATACATCGATGCCGCCAACGGAACCTCACCCACGCGCGCATCCGCACGCACGGTCTGCCCACGGACGCGGTGCACCACGTCCCACGGTGCCGATTGTGGAGGAGCCCGACGACGACAACGGCGATGACGATGACGACGCGACTGGCGGTGTCCCTCGTGGCGCCGCAGCCCGAGCAGGACGGCAGCCACAGCGCCTTTCGCACGGTCCACAGTCTCGTCCGATGGACTTCGGATTCGGTCGGATGCCGGACCCGTTTGTCGAAATGGAGCGAATGCACGCGCAGATGATGCGCGCACTCGCCGCGCCAGGGCCCGCGTTTGGTCGCCGGCGTGCCTCGCCGTCCGCGATGGCAGGACCGGGCTGGCCTTTTGCCTCCGACGAGGCCGTCGGAGGTCGCACGGGTCTGGCGGAGGAGGCTTTGTTTCCGTTCGGTTTCGCGCAGCGCGATCCCTTTGCGGATCTCTTCTTTGGTGGTCAGCGGATGGCGATGGGGCCGTTCCTCTAAATGCCGGTCCTCACTAAACTGAGGTACCTGGATGGTGTAGTTGGTACGTGCCTATTCGCCTTTCTTTTCTCTTTTTCTCACGCAGGTTGCGTTGTTGTGGTGGTGGCTCTCAACACGCCTTCTTTCCTCCATCGCTTTAGTCTCGTTGATTTGTGTGCGTGTGTGTCTCGACGGCGTTCACTATATCGTGGCAGATGTGCTCTTACATGAGTGATCCACCACAACCGTCGGCTCACATCAAATCACATCCACGATTCAGGTGGTGGTGTTGTTTACTTTGATGGGGAAGTGTACCGATCATCTAACACTATTGCCGGTAGTCCTTCCTTTTGTTTGGACGTTTTTTCTATTTTTCTTCTCCTCTTTGTTTTTATTTTTCCTTTATTCCTCGTTTCCGTGATCAGAAATACATGGGCTATTCAAATCCGACGGACAAGTAGATTTCTCTTCGCCTCCAATGCGTATGTTTCCCCTTTTGCTTTCCGGGGGACGCAAAGGGCGGCGCAAACGTGAACTGCCTGGTCCTTCGGGCATCAAAAACAAAAAAAAAAGAACAAAAAAAAAACAACGACAGCTCAGGACCGCCTCAAGGCTCGGCCAACTCTGCGGCGTCTTCTCCCGGGCCCGCCCTGCAACTCTGATGAGGCCTCATGTACATGCACACACACACACACACACACACACACACACACATTTCTGCATCTCCAATGCCCACCCTCTCTCGCCCTCTTCCTGTCTTTTCTCCTCGTCGCTGTTCCCCTCGTGGCGGGCGCGTGTGTAGGCCAACACGTCAGTGCCATGTCCCCCTCTCCCCCCTCCCACCCCCTCCTGCTTCCCTGGCCAGGGCACTGCCCGGGGGGCTGGCCGGCCGCCCCAATGTCCCCTCGGCCAGGCCGCACGCCCGCCCCCGTGCCGGCCGCCGGAGGCCCACGCGAGGAAAAACCGGAGGAGAACAGAAGAAAAAAAAAGACGGATGACGCGACGCATGCATGGAGAAAGGGAGATGGGAGGGGGAAGGGCAAGAAGTGTGGTGGAAGTTGAGAGCAGCCGCTGGCCAAGCGACGGAGGGGCTGAAGAGGCGATGCGATGATGCCTAGTTGAAGGCGGCCGAGCCGAAAGTTGTCGCCGCAGGACCGACACAGACAAGCCTCTGCGAGTCACTCTCACACCTCCCTTTTTGCGAGGTGGAGAGTTGGCCAGGACAGGGTGAACCGGCATCTGCAGAGAGTGAGTCACACTCGTGCCTGTTCTCTCGCGTTGATTATGTTGACCTGTCCTGGTGTTTTCCAGTTTTTGTTTGTTTGTTTGTCTGTTTGTTTGTTTGTTCTTACGTCAACTACGACCCCATGCGCAAACGGCAACAACAATGGGGGAGGAAAAGGACACGCACTACGGGCTTCCGTCACGGCAAGCCGGGTGGACTTCTCAACGGACCAGCTCGCGAGGGCTGTCACCGCCACACCATTACAAAGAGAAAAAAAAAGAGCAAGAGAGGTGGAACAAATGAAGGAAAAAAAAGAACAAAACAGCAAAACGACGACATGGAAAAGAAAAAAAAAAGCGATAATAATTTAAAAAACAGGGGAGAAAAAAAAAGGAGGCAACAAGGCTGTCAGACTCTTGTTGCCTAGCCCAGTTCTTTTTCTTTTTTTTCCTCTTTTTCTTGTCTCTATTAGGAGTATTAAATGCACTTACGATCCCAGCGCGACACCAAGCAACCAGCCAAAAACAAAACGAGAGGAGGAAAACCGACAAGGCCAAAAAAAAGCCAGCAAGGGTGTGGGAGAACAATACGAGGAAAAGCGAGGTACCGCCAGTTCATGTTCCTTTTTTAGTGGCAGCTTTACGCCAGTCTCGTGGGTGAACGTGAACATGGCTCTTGATTGATTATTCGGGTCATTCATATTGTTTTCATTGGGAAGGGGTTTGAAAGGTACGGGGAGAAAAGAAAGGTACATTTGGTGGTACAGGACAGGTGACACACTGTAGATGCGCACACAGGTGCACGCAAAAAAAAAAGAAAAATGGGTAGATGGTGCCGTCCGATTTCTCTCTCTTTCTCACTCCTTGATGGAAGGAAGAGGACGGGGGAGTCAAGGAACGACAACGGAGTGACCAATGCGCAACAACAACAAAAGCAACAACAAGAACAAGAACAAAAATTAAAGAAGAAAACTTGCTCGAATGCGTCCGAACAAAAAAAACAGGACAAGCCAACATATATCGGCTCCGTACAGTACCTGTGAGAAAGCAAGAAGAAGGCAGTGAGAAGTAAAGCAAAGATGGAAAGGGTTATCTCAACTCACTGCCGAGCGGTGCTGCAATCGTCGTTCCCGCCGTTTGCGCGTGCGCGGGCGTGCGCGGGCGTTTGTCTTCCGTGTCAGATGAGCGATGTGTGTCTGTCGGTGCGTGCCTTCTTGCAAGGAAGGGGGAGAGGGGGAGGGGGGGGGCACTCTCTCTGTGCCATGACTACAGCTCTTCCGGATCCTTGTGCGCATCCACCGCCCCGGGCAACGTGGGCGTCGCCTCCAGGTCAGCACTGGCCGCACCGTTCGTCGTCAGTCGCTGCGGCTGCGACAGCACATAGCCCACATCTGCCTTCGTGGTCGTCCCGGCCCCCGTCACCAGCGCATCGGGCTCGTGTGGAGAGTCGGTGCTTTCGACAGGCTGGTGCACAGCTGCGCCACCGCGCTGATCGGGATCCTCATCGGCGGGCTCTTCCAGACGGGACGCGCGTCGCTGATTCGCGGCCGCCATGACCGCCACCGCGGAGGCCGACGCCTCGCGGCCTGTGGAGGAGCTGTAGGTGAGGCTCGTCTCGTCCTCTGCCTCCTCTTCCTCCTCAGCCTCCTCCTCCTCGGCCTGCGCCTCATCCTCCGGACCGTAGCCCGGCAGATGGGCCTGGTTCTGCTTGAGGTACTCGGCGTGGTGGTCGCCAAACGGGCTCTTGGCGTGGGCGACGGCGTCGACAATGAGCGAGTTCTGCACGGAGCTGTACTCGCTGTTCAGCGGGTAGGCCTCCTCCATCGCCGGCAGAATGCGTCCAAGCGACTCCACAAGCTGGTTCAGGTACTCGTGGTTGAGGGCGAGGTAGCGGTGAATGACCTGTGCCGCCGCGTGGTCGTTCACCTCCATCAGCATCGCGAAGACCTCGTTGAACTTGTCGTTGCGCGTGTTGTACTCGCTGCGAGCCTTGTCGCGCTTCTCCGCGTACTTTTTGTGGCTCTTGCTGTCACTAAAAGGCTTCCCCTTGCGCACGCACTGCTTCTCGACCTTCTCCACCTCCGCCTTGTGCTTGTTGTACGTCCGCAGCGCCTCGTTGCGCTTGTGGCGGTACTCATCGGCGCTCTTCAAGAAGTCATCGACCGGACGCAGGCGCGTCATGACGTCACGGTGCATGCCTGTGTTGTACGACTGAAAAGGCTGGCCCTCGTTGATGCGACGCGACTCATCGGCAAAAAGTTTCGCCAAGTGGCGCACCTGGCTCGTCGTCTCCTGCGACAGGCGCGTCGAGGCGACAGACTGGGCGATCGGGGCGGCCGCACGGGCCGGCGTGCCATCGCCGGCGTAGTCGTCCAGGTGCTCCATCTCCGCCTCCGTCGGGTACGGGTGCACTTCGTTCCCACCCGCCGCCTGGGCCAGCTGGCCGCCGTCCACGGTGAGCTCCGTGAAGGCCTGGCCGACGCCCTCGAAGGCGGACGCGATCTCCTTCATCGCCACCATGCCCTGGTTCATGGCGCGCTCAAAGTGCGCGACGGCCCGGCGGACACGTTCGACATCGCGTGCGCGGCGGTCGAACTCAAAGTCGTGGTACGCGGTCACGTCGGTGCCGCTGGGGTCCGTCAGCTTACTCATGAAATCGCTCTTCCGCTTCATGTTTCGTGCAAAGTCTGTGTGAGTTTGTGTGTGTGTGTGTGTGTGTGTGTGTGTGTGTGTGTGTGTGTGTGTGTGTGTGTGTGTGTGTGTGTGTGTGTGTGTATGTGAATACAGGGGTATGAAAAAAAAGGGGGAGTACTAGTAGTCTGTCTCTCTTTGTGTGTGTTTTTTGACACGGGAACTTTGTGTGTATTGGGTTAGCGATGTCGGCATTCAATGGTGAGGAAGAGAGAGAGGAGAGAGAGAGAGCGCAAGAATGAAAGAATAAAGAGAGAATAAGTCGATACATCATGTCTGACTGCGCAGGTGTCACAAGTAAACGTGTGTCGCAATCAATGCTCTTTGCGCACAGCGACATCTTCTGTTATTTTCCCCTCATCAGGCCTCGGTGCGTTTTTTTTTTCTCTCTCCACATGTGCTGACAAACGCAGCTCCACCATGGCGAGTGCTTTAGAAACGAGGTGCGCAAACCGAGCACACCACACATTCATGGAGTGTCTGCGTGCAGACGGCCGTGCTGGTTGCTGAGCTTCGCACTCATCTTGTTCTGTTCTATTTTGTACTTATCTTTTTCTTTTGTGTGTTCTCCCTGAGAAAGAGATACAGGGGAAGAGCTTGAAGTTGTATGCGTGTATGCGGCGGCGCGGAAAGAAAGAACAAAGATTGGCACAGCTTCAGCAAACAGAAAAAAGAGAGAGGGAAACGCCAAACGATCAAACGAAACAAAAAAGAAATGGTAAACAAAACTAAACTGGTATGGTAAAAATCAATCTATGAGGGGCGTTTTTTGTTTTTTGCTTTTGTGTGTGTGTGTGTGTGTGCGCGCGCGCTGTTGGTGTTCCGTCGCGCACATCCTTGGTATGCACACACACACACACACACACGAAACACGAACACAAGAACGCAGGTGTGGCACACACAAAAAAAAAGTGTGTGCTCATCGTGCAGTGTTCTCTTTTTGTTTTCCTTTGTCTTTTATTTTTATCTTTTTCATGGTTCGATTTTCAAATTCATGTTCTCTATGGTTGGAAACAGAAATATCCTTTCACTTGGGTGTGCGTGCGCGCACAGTGATGTTCATTGTGACGGTCGCAATCTCTTGCATGTATCGCCCTAAAAAGTGTGGCAATAAAAAAAAACATTTCTTTTCTTTGCCAAGGACACCTTCTCTCCCGATCTTTACGGGTCACGGTTCTCGGGCTTCGCGTAGGGCATGCCGAGAATGTCAAACACGTCCTGCTCAGAAGTCACAATGACGCGCTTCGCCTCCAGCTCCTCGCGCGGCACACCGAGCTCCTCGCCGGCGTTCTTGCCCTTGATGCCTACGCGATCGTAGAGCGCCTTGGCCTCCTCAGGGGTGCCCAGCTTGAAGAGACCGTACTCGTTGAGCAGGTAGCCCTTGCTGATGGCGGCCTGACGCATAATGACGTTGAAGTTCTTGCTGCCCGTGAAGGTCAGCAGCGCCGTCGGAACGCTCTTGGTCTCGATAAGACGGATATCGACGCGACGGGCCTTGTACATCTTCTTGCTCTCGCGGCCGCTCTTGTCCTTCACCACGCGTGGCGGAAGCCTGCCCATGCCCATGTACTTGAGCGGACCGTGCGCCATGCTGGCCTCGAGGTAGCCGATGCTGCCGAGGAAGTCCACGTACTGACCCAGCACGCCCGTGGCGGCGACAGGTGTATCCAACTTTGGCGCCGCCTGCGTGCGCGACACGATGGCATCGACATCGCCGCTAAACGGATGGCGGCGACGGTAGCTACCGCAGATCTGGACCTCGTAGTCCTTGCCCAGCAGTTCCTGGCCCTTCTCCTTGAGGAAGTTCTCGTGCAGCACGC
Organism: Wallacemonas sp. Wsd; assembly: GCA_030849645.1. Taxonomy (NCBI): domain Eukaryota; phylum Euglenozoa; class Kinetoplastea; order Trypanosomatida; family Trypanosomatidae; genus Wallacemonas; species Wallacemonas sp. Wsd. Next base: position 13,394 of record JASANQ010001067.1, on the reverse strand, counting down.
TCTCCTGCATCGGGATCTTCTCGTTGATGTCGTAGAAGTACTTGATGCCGACGCGCTGCTGGTCCGTGAGCGTGGGCAGGCTATCCGCCTTGGCGAGCAGCTCATCAACGGTGAAGATGCCGTACTTGTCAAAGAGCGCGGCCGCGGCGCGAGGTCCAAATCCGTGAACCTGCGTGAGGTCCTGAATAGCCTTCAGCTTCGGCTTCGTCTTGCTCTCCAGCTCCTCGAGCTTGCCGGTCTGGATGATCTCCTCCGCCTTCTTGCGGAGCTTGTCGCCGAAGCCCGGGAACGCGGCCACGTCCTGCGGGGTGTTGAGAGGCTTGTCGAGGTTGGTCTTGAGGCTTTCGATGGCGCGGTTGTAGCTGGCCACCTTGTACTTCTCACCGAGTGCGTTGTTCAGGTCGGACATCTCCTGAAAGATGCGAATAATCGACTGGCGATTGTCGCGGAAGAGAAAGGCACGACGGAACATTTGTAAGTGGCGGTGTGTTGATTCTATAGGGGGAGTGAGGAGTTATCAGTGATTGAAAAGGGAGGCAGTGACGTATGAGAACTAGGCGAGCCGCAAAACAAAAGAAGTAACACTGAAAACAAAATAAAAACAAAAAGCGATGCTTGAAAAGGGACAGAAAAAAAAAAGCAAGTGTGTCGTCGATGTGATGGAGAAGCAGAGAGAAGAGAGTTGGTGTTGTGTTTGAGGTAGCAGAGTTTCACATGTAAATACATTCTTTTGTGCACTGTCTAATGCCGCCCTTCGCGAAAGAAGGGTGTCTTGCCACCTCCGAAATTGCCCTTCCTCGCAGAGGAGGAGAGAAAGAGGGGCAGAGCATTGGAGTGGGCACCTAGGACTCTGTGTGTGAGAGAGAGAGAGAGAGAGAGTGCCGACGGCACATTGCACACTTTTTCTTTTTTTAGTATAGCCACGATATCCGTTGTTGTGTGTGGCTGTATTCGGGGTATGCTCCCATTTTTCATTTCATTTCTTTTGTTTTGGAAAGGTTGATTTATGTCTATGCGTGCGCGTTGCGGCAAGGGAGGGGGGGGAATCACACCTTGACAAGAAAAATCAACGAAGTGATGGCAAAGAAGCAAAGGAAAGTTTGAGAGCAATGGGGAACGCACAAACAGAGTCTCCCCTTCACCATTTCTTCTCTTTCCGGCTCCTTCGCGGCCAACTCTATGTAAGTACGTCTCTATACATGCTGCCATGTTTTGCCATCCTCATCAGTCACGGTCTCCGCAGAGGTACGTATGCATGAGGGAGAGAGAGAGAGCGTCGCAGTCGCTCACCGACAAACAGATCGCCCTCCACGAGGTCCGTGAGGTCTCCCCGTCAGTGCGTTGCCGTCTCGTGCGCTCAGAGGTTGCGATCCTTGGGGCTCACGTAGGGCATTCCGATCGCGGCAAACACATCCTCCTCCGTCTTGCACCGCACACGCTGCGCCTCGACAGCCTGCCACATGGTGTACAGCTCCTGGAGCTCTGCCTTGGTGTAGATCTTCTGCTTCGGCACCGACACCGCCCCTGACGTCGCTGTTGTTGTTGTTGCTGCCGCGTCCGCCTCCTCCTTCAGACGCTTCTCCTGCTGCTTCAGAATGTCGTTGGGCTGTCCGCCGTAGAACTGAGCCTTGGAGAGCTTGCTGATGGCCTCATGAAGCTTCGTCGTGGCCGCGAGGTTGTTGGATTGATTGCGGAACAGACCGTACTCGTTGAGAATAAAGTTGTGCTTGATCGCCTTGGCACGCATGAGCACGTTGAAGTTCTTGCTGCCTGTGAAGTAGAGCAGCGCCGCCGCGAAGCTCTCCGCGTCGACAAAGCGCGCATCGAGGCGACGTGCAGGAAAGCGGCGAGACGAGTCCTTGGATGTCCGGAGCCGACACATCCCCATGAACTTCGTCGGGCCCTGCGCGAGGGTGGCCTCCACGTAATTCTCCTCGCGCAGCACATCCAAAAAGGCCGACAGCACCTCCTGCGGCGGCAGCGCTTGCCTGCTGCGCGGGCGGTTGCTGCGTGATGTGGTGGTGATGAGCACGTCAATGTCACCCGAATCCGGGCACGCGCGTCTGTAGCTGCCGCACACGACAAGCTCGTAGTCCGCCTCGCCAAAGTGCTTCTTGAGGCGCAGCTTGAGGAACGCCTCGTGCAGACGGCCCTCGGAGTGGGGGATGCGTTGAAGGATGTCCTTGTGGTACTTCAAGCCAAGTCGTTGCGCGTCGTTGGCCGTGAACACGTCCTTGGCCTTCTTCTTCGACTTGCCGCCGCTGCCGCCGGTGGCGCCGGCGTCGGTGCCACTCTTGGCGGCCTTCTTGTCTTGGGCCTCGACGTAGGTCTTGAGTTCGTCGACGTTGGTAATGCCAAAGTTCTTGTACAGAGTGATCGCCGTGCGTGGGCCGACGCCGTGGACCTGCGTGAGCGACTTGATCGCCTGAATGATCGGCTTCTGCTCGAGCTCAGCGAGTTCGGCGAGCTCGCCCGTCTCCAAGATCTCCGTGATCTTGCGTTTCAGCTTGTCGCCGATAAACGGAATGTGTGTGCAGGTACGCGCCAGCTCGCGCTTGTGCAGAAACTCTTGAATCTGTCCGGCGTCACCATACAGGTGCAGCGTGCGTTCGTCGACGGCGGCGAGGTGGGGCGGGAGCAGCTGGAACAGCGTGTCGCCGCGCTTCAGTCGCTCGACAGCCGCCACATAGGACTGCGTCTTGTACTTCTCCCCGAGGGCGAGGTTCACCTCCGCAAGGCGATCGAAGATGGTGAGCACGCACTCCCTGTAGTCCGGCGCGAGCAGCGGGTTCACGCCCGTGGGCGGCTTCACGGACGGTGCCGCGTGCGTGGCCGGAGCGGTCGCGACGGCACTGGCAGGCGCGGCCGTGCGCGTCGCCGACGACTTCTTCTTCGTCGTCGTGGCGCGCGTGGGCGGCTTCGCAGTGGCGCGGTTGGCGCTGGTGCTGGTGCTGCCCTTCGCGCCGACGGTAGCTGGGGCGAGCACGGTCATGGTCCTCTCCAGAGCGCCTTGCTGACCACCGTTCGCGGCCCCGGCGAGCGCAAACCCGACCAGTCCCCCGGCTGCCGCCATCGCCGCCGCGGTCTCCTTCTCGGCGGCCGCGGCGGTGGTGGCGGCGTGTCGCGAGCGCTGCACTAAAAGACGTCGACGGCGGCGGAGAAGGCGATGTTGACGCGTCAGGAGGAGCCGTTTCAGCTTCGCCTGCTGCTCGCGGTTTAGCCCCGTGAAGGCGGTGAGGCGACGGACAATCGCCGTGGCCGTGGCCTGGGCGGCGGCCTCGTCGCTGAGTTTGCGACCGCGACGAGGTGGTGGCAACACGGCAGGCGGGGAAAGGCAGGAGGCACCGGCTCGCGCCGTGGTGGGGCCGGTGGGTGTGGGGTTGCTCAGTGCGCCGGCAGAGAGGGACGCGGAGGACGCCGCTGCAGGACCCTCGGAGGCGGTGGTCAGTGTGGCCGAAGACGGGGTCTTGTGCGCCTGTGCCTTTCCCTTCTTTGTCTTCTTGATCGCCTGCGCTGTCGACTTCTTCTTCGTCGACGCAGAGGTCGTCATGGCCGTCTCTGCACCCGTCCTGTCGACGTGTGGGGGCAGTGCGGAGGCGGCGGTGACAGAGGCGAGCGTGATGTCGTGCCCGCGCAGCGACGAGGCAAACGACGAGACCGACGCGGGGCGATTCGCCACCGCCGGAGACGCGGCATTGTGCTTCACGCGTGCGGCAGCAGCAGCGGCGGCGGCGGCGGCCTGCTCCTCCTCGCTTGCACGGGCATGAATGACATCGGTCACCACCGCCGCCGCGGCCGCCGCGAGGATCTTGTGCTTGCCGGACGTGATGGCGACGCGCGCACGAGCCACGGCATCATCGGCTGCGGAAGTGGCACCGGCACTGGCGTCGTCCTCGCCGTCCGCGACGTGAGCGGACTTGTGCGCGCGTGTGGCCGTTGTTGCCGTCGTCGTCGTCGTCGTCGAGCCTTTTGCTGCGCTGTGTGTGGACCCTGCCGTCGCCGCCGTCTTGGATGAGAGGCGTCGCGCGGACTTCTTGTCCTTTGCCGCCGTGGAGGCAGACGGGGACGAGGTCGCGGGGGGTGTGGTGGGTGCCGCACGCGCCGGTTCCGGATGCGCGGCCGGCAGAGCCGAGGCAGCGTTGAGCACCTTCTCCACGGCCGCGGCAATGGCCGCCGCCTCCGCATCATCCTCCGCGCTGCTCGCGGCGTCGTTGGCAATCGCCGCCGCCGGCTCCTCGGTGGCCTGTGACGACGAAGAAGCTGTCACAGGGGTGTGCGAGGCTTTCGTCGTCGTGTTGGCTGTCGTTTCACGGGCAGAGGACGGGGTTGCGGCCCGACGTTTTCTGGCGCGGTTGCCTCGTGAGGCGGTCACACGTCGTGCGCTGCCGGTCACCGCGGAGGCAGACGGCGGAGACGAGGCGGCGGCCATGGAGGGGCGAGTTGTCTCCCCCTCCGCCGCCTCCCTCTGCTGCTGCTGTTCATGGCGCGTCACAAACTGGCGTGCATTTTCCTGAATCGCGTGATCGAGACGCGCGTTGGCGACCTCGGCGGCCTCCTTCGCATTCCGCGGAGACAAGTGCTCGGGCGGGGCGACAGGCGGGGCCAGCACGCTCGTCGCCGACGCCGACGAGGCCTGTGTTGCTGGCGATGGTGGTGGTGGTGGTGGTGCTGGTGACGACGCAGAAGAGGTCGACGACTTGCTCTTTGCGGCACCGGCCGCCGCCTCGCCGCCCGCGCGCTTGCGAAGGCCGCGCAATCGCTTCGACGCACACAACACGCGCGTGGCCGAGCCAAAGCCGAAGTGGCGCTGAGGTGTCTGCAGCGCACTCGGGCCAGCGAAACTGTCGCGTGCACCGGATGAGGCGGGACGCCGTGCCAGGGACCAGGCACGGGGACCCACCAGGAGACTGCACCGGAGAGCACTCGCCTTGCGCGACCACAGCGGCATTGCACGGCACGTGAGCTTCATCGCAGACAGTGATGGTGTACGTGTAATGTAGTGTGGGCTGGGTTTATGGTTTGGGGTATCTATGGTTTTTTAAAAAAAAAAGAGAGAGAAAAGAAATGAAGGATAAGCTGCAGTGATTATTATTCTATGTGCTGATGGGCGCGATATGTGTGTAACTTTAACAGACGCGTGTGGATCCGAGATGTATCTCGGATGAGCGTGCCTTTTTCGACGTCAAGAAAAAAGAAAGAAGCGGCGATGCTAGTCGTCGTCTGTCTAGATCCGTGAACGCGCGTCTGACACCACAACGGAGTAAAGAAAAGGAAAACAAACTCTATACAAATGAAAGCCCGACTTGGTAGAACGTGGAGAGAGGGGGAGAGGAGGAGAGGGTGAGAGGGTGAGAGGGTGGGGGGAGGATGAGAGGTATGAAGGCGATGTCGGTGATATCGACAAACAAAGCAGGGATTGAATGCAATAAAAATACAAGTGCGTTAGCAACATCGCCCTTTGAGTAAAGCACCAGTGTTTCACTTTGAGATTCTATTCGTAGTGTTTTTTTTTGTTTCTGTCAAGAGCTGTTAGAAAGACGTTCGTAGTTAGTCGTTTACTCGTGCAAAAAAAAAAAAGTAGGAAGCAAGCAAAAAGGCACCTGTAACTAATCACAGATACCCTCTTGTTTTCTTGTCTGATGTGTAGTTCTGTGTGTCTGTGTGTCTGTGTGTCTGTGTGTCTGTGTGTGTGCGTGCGTACTCATTCACGGAGTCGTTGTGTGGTCCCGGTGGTCCACGACTCGTACTCCTCCAGTAGACGCACAAAGGACGGGGTCAAGGACGCCGGCAGACCGCTTCGCATAGCAGAGAAGGGCAGCCGCATCAAGTCAAACGCAAAGCACATGTCACGACCGGCGTGCACGCTCTGCGCTGGTCCGTGTGTGTCCTCCACGTTCTGCGCCTCCGTTTCCAGCAACGCATCACCGCAAGCCTCGCCGTCGGCATCCGCGGTCTTGGCACCGTCATCATCATCATCATCATCACCCCCACCACCGCCGCAGGCCGTGCCTCTCCGGTGACACTGCAGATCCACCTTCACGCCGCCCAGATGCTCGTCGGTGAGTCCGGGCAGCTTCGGATACCGCTGCGAGAAGTGGTTGAGTACAATTGATTCCGCTTGCAGCCACTCACGCCCCACGCGCAGTGCCTCGGGCAGCGTCGAGTGCTTCTTGCGCAGTGCCTCGGCCTCGTAGCCGGGCCCAAAGGTGGCCTCATGTAGGCAAATCGAGATGCGCTCGCCCTGTGCGGTGCGGCAGAAGCGGCGGCTGCGTGCCACAATCTCCTCGCACGGGCGCGTGTCACCGGAAAAAAGAAACACCTTGGAGTGCAGTCGTGATGAAGTCGTGTGTGACGCGGCGGGGAGGAGGCTTGGAAAGCGCAAGAGGAGCGCGTGGGCGTTGGCCGGGTGGTCGACGGTGAAGACATCGGCATCCCAGTACATAGGTAGGTGTGAGAGTGTGGAGGGCGAGGAATGGTCTGAGGAGAACAGACCGGCCTCGGCGGCGACAATGGCCGCGTTCATCTTGCGGAGCCACGCGGCCAGACGGGGCAAGCACGTCGGTACAGAGAGAGCCGCGGCTGTCGACTGCGATGTCTGGGGCGCGGTCTCTGCGGACACACTGGATACGAGCGGCCCCGTGGAGGTGCGCAGTGCGTAGGCAGATGGCATGCAGTCAAATACCACCTCCGTCGTCAGCCACGACTTGTACGGGTCCTCACAGCCCCAGGTGTCCATGACGTACTCGTACACTTCACGTGGGCACACCACGAGCAGCACGGGCAGTGCTGTGGCACGACGGGGCTGAGGGGCGCAGCGGTGGTAGTAATGGCGGAGGGAGAGAAGCGTCGTCAGACCGAGGTGATGGTCGGCGTGTGCGTGCGAGATGAACACGAGAATGATGTCACTCACAAACTGCGCCAGGGCATCTTCATCCGCCTCACCATCCTCTCCTACATCGATCGCCTCACCCGCACTGTGTGTCAGCGGAGATGTGGCGACAGAAAGGCCCGGGCCACGTCGCTGGCGGCGATGCTGTAGAAGTGTCGCGAGCTGACCACCGCTGCCTTCGCCAAAGTCGAGAATGACAATGCCGCGCCGACAAACGGCCGCACTGTTCGCCTCCTGACCTTGTTGAGAGGTGCGTGGCTCGTCATCACGGCCGAGGCAGTAGCCCGGCAGGTGAAGCTCCAGGTAGGTGCCGCTCACATTCCGGTGCTTGCTGGGGACGGCGGAGCCGGTGCCGAGGAACACTAACGCCCCGCCCCCGTCCTCGCTGTCCGCAGACCAGGCCGAGGACTTTGCCATCGACTTCGGATCAGACCTGTCAGTGGGCACGTGACTGAAAGAAGCAGAGGAGGCGGAGGAGGCGGCCTCAATGCGTGCGAGCGCCGCCGCCTCACGTTGGCAGAAGGCGTCTGTGAGCAGCGCGACCGCCGACTGCGCGCTCGGGTAGCGGATAAGAGCGGCGCCGTTGTTGGAGAAGTCCTCTGTCGACGTTGTCGTGCGGCGCTGTTGTTTCTTGTCCTTCTTCGACGGCGCTGGCTTCGCAGCCGTTGGCGAGGGGGAAGGGGAAGGGGAAGAGGTGTTCGGTTGACTGTCGCCGCTCTGTGGGGCCGCAGACGGGTCCCACCAGGCCAGGCTGTCTTCAGGAATGCAGCGCAGCTTGTACGAGTACGGCCACACCTCGTCTGGTGCGTCGGCAGATAAGGCGGGGATCGCCGTGTTGACGCGTGCCTCGGCCTCCTCCTTCGTCTCACTCGCCTCTTCATTCTTCGCCGCCGTGGCAGATGGGGCCCGAGTCTCGTGCGTCGCGCGTGCCGTGAGCGAGGGGGCCCCCGCGCGCATGGGGAAGAGCGTCGGGGCGAGTAGGTGCAAGTGATAGCGGTGTGCAAGTGCGGTGGGGTAGGCCGTGTAGCGCGCGCTGACATCCGCGCTAAAGACGTGGTGCGTCAGTGCCGGCGGGGAAGCGGCAGAGGGACTGCCGGGGGGAGGGGAGGCCGCAAAGAGCGACGGCGAGACCGACAACTGCAGAGACGCGCGCAAGGACGTCGGCGACGAGGCGGCGCACGGGGTGTGGCTGCTGTGGGACGTCGGGGCGGGCGTGGTGGTGAGCGGGTCGAACAAAAAGTGTGTGTACGCGTCGAACACATTGTCGGCGGCCAACGCCGTCGTCGTCGTCTCTTTCCGCCAGGCGGCAAAGCCCGCGAAGTAGCTACGAGGGTGCAGATGAATGACGTGGCGCAGCACCAGCGTCCGCACGGGCGGCGGCGGCGGCAGTGGCGAGCCACCATTCTCCTGTGTCGCCTCGTCGGGCGGGCTGTGTGCGTGGGTCCCACGAGGACGCAGCAGGTCAGGCCACCAGGCCGCGAGCACCGCCTCCAGCTCCCGATCCAGCAAGCGGCCAATCGCCTGCTGCACGTCTTCTGGTCGGTCACCGTCCAGTACAAGAGAGAGATAGAGATGGCGGCTGGCGATTGTGTCGCGCGTGACTTCGTGTGGCTCCACCCAACGGCCCTCCGTGCGGGCGGCGGTCGCCTCCAGAGGCGTGCCTGCCGGTCCTTCCGTCGGCCCGGTCTCGTCACGCGCCCGCTTGGCACGCGGTGGGTCAGGGTGGCTGGGTGAGGTGGCGTGCAGCGTGCTCTCCACGTCCGCGCGCACGGCCTGGCCCTCCTTGAGTAGACCAAACTTCTTGCCGGGCAGCACGCCGAGCGCTCGTGCGCGCTGCGCATCAAACGTCGGTGGCGGTGCGTGCACAATCGCGTAGCCGAGCACGAGGTCGCTCGTCTCGGCCCACGACCAGCTCGGTGCCGGCGCGGACGCATCCAGTGCTTCGGATCGGACGGCCGCACCGGACACGCGAAAGGCCACGAGCAGCGAGCGCGACGAGAGTTGCATCACGGCAACAATAAATGGCGCTGCTGTCGTCGTCAGGGGTGTGGCGATGGGGAGTATCTCGTCTTGCGTGTACAGGGTCGGCAGCGTGGACCGGTAGCCTTCAGTCTGCGTGACACACACCATCGGCCCGCGTCCTTCACCATCGGCACACGGAGCCGACACCGCAGTCGTCGTGTGATCATCGCGCACCGCCGAGGAGGTCCCTCGTGTCGTCGACACGACTGTGGTGCCTGGGACGAGCGTGGGACAGAGCAGCCGGAAGCGCATGGGTCGATGCGTGAAGTAGTGCTTGCGCAGTGCAACAACGAAGCGCTCCACGCCGGACGGTGCCACAACTGACACGTCCAATGTGGAAGCATCAGTGGTGGTGGACGGCACAAGCGCATTGAGGTTTTGTTGCCGGGGGCCGGTGCTGTGCTGCGCATGACAGCAAGAAGAGGGGCCGAAGAGGTGTGCGCTGCGCACACCGGCGTCGTTGATCGTGAAGAGAAGGCCTGGGAGGCCCATCACCGCCGAGGCCGCTCCCATCTGACGCGTCTCGGTAAACCACGCGTCGCTGGACAGACCTGCTTCCATCACACTCTCCGATGTTTCTGTCTTCTCCACCTTCTCTGTGAGATCGACGGAGGCAGGTGTGGTGAAGCGTGTGAAGAGAAAGCCCTTGACGCGACCGAGCTTGATGTTTGCCTCGGAGCTAAAACGCTGCACGCCCTCCGGGCAGTTGAAGAACAGGTAGCCTTCGGAGCCAGTCGCGCCAGACGACGTGGTGGTCGGGGCACGATGGGGGGTGTGACAGTACGCCTCAAAGACGCGCGGGAATGATGTCGCGCACGATGCATTCGCGGTGGTCGACGGCGCAGTCGAGGGTGGCGGTGGTGATGTTGCACGCGGTGCGGGTGTCTGCTCGGGTGTGTTCTGAAAGGCGGGATGGTCGATCGGGCCGTAGTAACAGCAGCCGCCGTAGCTGTTGGGCACGTCTGTGCCAAGCAACTGCATGAAGTGCGACATGTCAAAACAGAAGAAAGAGAGAAAAGGAGAAAAGGAGAAAGAAATGAGTGAGAGCGTCTGTAATACTTATTGTTTGAGGGAAGAGGGCATGCCAAAGAAAAAAGGAGAGAAGAATAGAGAGGTGGTGGGATTCGAGACACTTTGATCTTGACGTTATTGATGGGTTGCTGCGTTTCGATCAGGGGGTTCTACGGCAGATGACAATGACGGTCATCGCGTCACAACAGCTGGTGTTTAAAGCGGCAACAGCAAAAAAAAAGGGGGAGGGGTTGAAGGCGCAGTGTGTTCCGTCTAAAGTGTGGTGTGCGGATGCCAGCACATTCACATCGTCAAGCCCTTTTTTTTCTTGTGGTGGCGGTGGTTAATCGACCTTCACAGTGCGCGCGTCAAGATGAACGCGAATGGGGCGTGCTAAAAGTGTGTGCGTTTGATAGCATGTGTTGTCGCCATCATTGGCACCTCTGTTGTGAGCTCTTGCGGATTGTGTTTACTGTTGTTGTCTTTTTTCTGTATGTGTATGTGTGACATCAGCTTCACTTGACAACGAGAGAGAAAAAAAAAGTATCAACAGTAAGACGAAACAAAACAAGAATAATCTTGTCATTCCTTCTTGACCTCCTCCTGCGCGGGCGCCTCGGCGTCGGCTGCCTTGGCGCTCGCCGTGTCCTTCGCCTCGTCCGCAGGCTTGGACTTGTCCTCCTTGTCATCTCCCTTGGCCTCCTTCAACATATTCTCCGCGTTCAACATCATCCACGTCGGCAACATCATCTCCGACTCCGCCACCAGACGTGGCATAAGCATCATCTTGAGTCCGAGCGCGAACAGCCTAAACGCGGCCTCCTGTGGAATACGGCTCACATGGTGCGTCATCATGATGAGCACCTGCGCCTGCCGATCCCACGTGGGATACAAATTGCGGCTTGCACCGCCGCGGTAAAAGTCGCGCTTCGCAATCCAAAAGCTCTGCTCGTCTCCGTGGATGGCCTCGGCGTCGATCAGGCGCGGGCACGCATTGAGGTCTGTCTTGTACTTCTCGGCGTACGCGGCCTGGTAGTCCACCGCTGTAGACGAGCGAATGAGGTTGCGGCCACCGCGACGGGTGAGAAAATCACGCTGCACGACACGAAGGTGCTTTGGTACAACACGCTTCAACGCCGACATGATGCGTAAAAAATGTGCGAGTGTGTTTGTGTGTGTGTGTGTGTGTGTGTGTGTGTGTGTGTGTTCAAAAAACAAACACAAAACTGGTTTTCCGATGGGCTCTCTCGGTTGGTTTCCGTCGCGTACGAAAGGATCTGCTTTCTTTTTTTTAATATCGGCTTTCTGTACCGACTCTCACGTTCCCTCCTGTGAAGCGTGCTACTTTTTTTTTAGAAAAAAAGAGAGAGAAAGAAAGAAATTCAAGAAAAAGAGAGGGAGTAAAGAGAGTGGTGAGAGAGAGTGGTGAGAGCGGAAAGGTGAAGGATTCAAAAAGCCTCATGAAATGAAGTGAATCGTCTGTTTTGGGGACACCATTTGGCCCAGAGAGGGGAGGAGAGAGTTACAAAAACACAAGACTGGAAAAGCGCTCGCGTTTGTCATTGATGATGTGTGGGTTGTGGTGGTGCTTTTCGCGCGTGGTGGTGTACAACAGACGAGTATAAAAAAAAAAGAGAAGGGAAGAGAAGGGTGGTGAAAAGGGACAAAAGGGGAAAAGAAAAGAGCATTCCACTCCGTTCACTCAGCACAACAGTATCTTACAACACTCTTGTGTGAGCCACGGATGGAAAAAAAAAGGTGAAAGGAAGAAATTGGTGTTCGCAGAATTCGCGAACAAAAAAGAACAAGAAACAGGTGGTTTTGGGGAAAAAAGGGGAAAGAAAGGAAAAGGAAATGTGCGGTTACAATGAAAAAAAAAAGATAAAGAAAAGAAATGAGGTGGCAGAGTCCGAAGGAGGGAGAGCTAAAACACTAGAAGCTCACGCCTTTGATTGGATCTGTCTGGATGGTCCTCTCGTGTGTAGACGAATGGTACGATTGTTCATTGCTTTGTAAATATGTGCTGAACCATGGGTGAACAGTCGATTTGAGGAGCAAAAAAAAGAAAAAGAGCGAATTGCGTGCTGTAAAAAAAAAGAGGTGGAAAAAATGAAGAGAGGTGTGTGCGTTAAAAGCAAAATGAGAAACAAAAACAAAAAGAAGGTGGCGAGAGTCAGGTGCTGGAATTGACTGTGACAGTCATTGTGGTATCTCTAATGGTTCTTCTCTTCTGTTTTTTTTTTCATTCGTTAGGTTGGTTGATCTGATGAGATCGATCACGATATCCTACTTGTGTGGTGCCGTGGTATATATTCTTCACTCTGATTGTTTAGTTTCAATACGTCAACAAAAAAAAGAGCGAGAGGAAACAGGTTTCTCTTGTGGCGGTGGAAGGAAGAAGAGGGGGGTCTGTTTAAGAGTGTTTTTCTTTTTTTAAACGACTGCTGGTTAACCTTCCTGCTTGAAGCTGCGGTTGGCATCCGCAAGTTGCACGTGCGCGGCCGGATGAGAAGGGCTCACAATGGATGCCAGCTGCTTGTCGGCACCGCTGACCTTGACGGGTGGCACGCGGAACTGCGAATCGTAGTGCTGCATGTGCGCCGGCAGCGCGTCGCCCATCGCACGGTACGCGGCAATGTTACCGATCGTGTCGCACGCCTTGGCACCGCGACCGTTGCCGCCGAGGCAGCACACCCAACTCTTGCCATCGACCGCATCGATCAAGAGCTCCGAGCCCTCCGTGATGTCCCAGATGCAGCGAAGCACATACAAGTTCGGCAGGGACGATTCCGCATCCGTCTCCCCCTCAACAATCTTCCAGCTCGGGTAGATGGTCGACAGCATCGAGCGCAAGTGCTGAAGAGATTCAGGGGCGATCTCCTGATGGCCTTTATACCACTCAAGGGCCGCTTCCAGGCAGGACACGTCGCCTTCCTTGATACCGGCGTGGAAGCCGCCCATCTTGATAAACCAGCCCTTCTTGTCCGCATAGTAGCGAGGCGGTAGTGCATAGCACTCATCTTCGTCAGAGCCGGTCATGCTGATGATGGATGGCAGCTTCTGGACGGCGGCGACATTCTCCGCCATCGAGGCATGCGGCGCCTTCACGCGCAGAAGGACCACGTGCTCAGGTGTAGGCGTCACCAAGGCCGCCACATGATCGGGCACGAGATGGTGGTACAGAGAGAACACGGCTGCCGCCACAATCACGCGAGGGGCATGCAGGACGGTGCCCTTGTCCGTCTTCACAACGTACGACGTCGTGGACCCCTCTTCCTGGCTCGACACAGCCACGACCACCTCGTTCACGTGCGTGTAGTTCGACTTGGGCTCCACGTTCGCCGCGATCTTCAGCTGCGCCAGCACGTAGTTCGTCGGGTGCACCGTGCCACCGCTGCCCGTACCGTGGTCAGCAATGTAGTACGTGGGGCTGCCGTCGGTGGCAGCAAACTGGCTGACGGAGATGGTGTGG
>JASANQ010001066.1:0-20191 GCA_030849645.1 Wallacemonas sp. Wsd | reverse complement strand
CGCGTGACGCCATGCTCACCTCCGACATTCACTACCACGACCTTTAAACTGGACACTTTTTTTTTTCTCTCTTCGTTTGCGTTCTTTTCTTGATTCCTCCCTATTTTTCACATCCCCCTCCCAACTATGTCCACGTGGTTTCTGTAATGCGCATCAGATCATGTCCATCGTCGTTCTCGTCGAACTTGACCTTCGCTATAGGAGGACAGATCCGGTCGACGTGTGGACATTGACACTGTTGTGAGTTGCTCTGCGATGCAGGCCAACTGAGGAAGTGCGTCGTGCAATTCCGTTTTTCGTTTTTCCATTTTTCGTTTTTTTTTCTTCCTCTATTTTGAAGTTTTCTCCCCCCCCCCCCCCCTTTCTTTATTTTTCTCTCTTTGTTTTTCGCATGTCTCTTCCCAGGTTGACTGTTTCCAGTCATTCTGGAAAAGAAAAAAGAAGCACAACAGCTGCGGGAAAAGGCCGCGAGTCGCTGCCCTTGGCGTGCCCCTTGGGTGGCCAGACTGGCTGACCAGCAGCCTGTCTCACAAACTGGGTGAATCCGTCGCAAACCGCGCGGACACGCGTCTGTGGCTGGCACGCTTTTCGCGCATCACACACAACTGAGAGCCACCATCACCAGCACCTCATTCCGCACAGAAAACTTGTACTTGGCCGCGCATCCCTCTACTTACCCTGGCTCTTCTCATCCCCTCCTGTCGCCTTAATTTATCAGCCTCGCCCGCCCTTTGCTGTCCCTCGCTGTCTGGGGGTGCAGCGGCCCCCCGCCTCCGGGAGCGGGGAGGGCTGGTGCGGCCGCAGGCCACCCGGTTGCTCGGGTCGGCACGGCCGCAGCTGCCCCGTCCCCAAAACCACCACCGCACCGCCCCCTCCTCCCGCCACCAGCAAAGCCCCCCCCCCCCCCCCCACCCACCCCCACCCGCACCGCCAACCACACACGAAAACAGAAATGGATTTCACAACTGCCAAGGAAGCACTTATCCGACAATGCGCCGTACAGGATAGCCCGGCTTTGCGGATCCAGAACGCCACGGCAAAAGATGCTCTAGACACATTCGAGGACTTTCTACAGCTGACGCGCCCCGTCCAGCTGCAAATTGTCCGGAAAAACGAGCAGGAGGATCTGCTCAGTGTTGCATCATCGTCGCCCGTTGCTGACTACCTGGCAGATATTGCACACGACGCACCAGCAATTTATGATCTCGCATCTCCACAAGTGAGCTACCGGATTATGGAGAATCGAATTCGAGATCTGGTTAGCCTTCCTGAGCAAATCGCAGCGCTTGCATATCCCGACAGTGGTGAGAGATCCCGAGGAGGTTTCAATCGCGCACTTTATGCACATCAGCTGTCCACTTGCATTTTGCTGTTTTCAATCGCAGCCACGACCACGCCGGCCTCGAAGTCTATCTCGGACGATGGCACCGCCGCATTTTCCTCACTCCAACGTCGGTGTGTCACATATGCGCTGATCCGCTCCTGCGTTAAGCGTGGTCTTTTCGCGTCTCTGATGGCCGCTTTGAAAAATCTGGACGACGTCTTTTGGGAGAACACTGAAGACTGCAGGGAAAAATTGACGACGATTTTGGATGCAGTCAAATTAGCCTGTTTCAAACCGCGACTGGCTTTGGCACGACCTGCTGCCGACGGCAACATTATGAATCACAGTTGGCACGAACTATGCCGAGTGTTGCTGGATATCGCGCAAAGTGTGCCCAGTGCCCGTGACGTTATTGTTGACACGCTGTGTGGAGTGCTTATTGGCACAGTCGATGGTGATGCGCCATTTATCGGTGACCTGTCGCTCACCGAATGCACCAGGTCAGAATTTTTTTCGTACATGATGACGTCAACCGCCACGCCACGTGGAACGCTGCGCTTCATTTTCGTCGATGTCATTCCCGCCATGGTGTCGACCTCCAACGTGCCCGCTGGCGATCAGCCGTGTCTAAAATTTATGTTTAAGACTGTGTTCTCCAAGTGGGGTGACAAGTTGTTTGCCGAGAAGGGCCCTCTTGATGTCAACACAACGGTGATGAATGCGGTCATGTACAGTTTGGACAAGCTCCATCAACAAGGTGAGTCACTGCCCTCACAGTATCTGGGCTCCCTGTTGAACGGCGCCACTGCGCGACTGGACTCGGCAAGATCAGACAAGTTGCGGCTAGAGGGCATGACAGTAGCTGCTGCTTTCGCAGCCTATTTCGTGACCGACGAGGAAACATCTAATTCGCTCTTCTCCGAAGAGCAATTTGTGTCCGTGTTGAAGGCGTGGAGTCGTGACGAGGCATCGGGTGCGCACAACACGTTCCTAACGAAGGGCGTGTCCGATAACACGGTGCCGAATATTGCGCAAGAAAAAGTATGTCGGCTTGTCGTCGAGGGACAGTCGTTCCCGTACCACCCTGACGAATCTTTCCACTATTTCGGTGCACGCCGTGATGCGTCAGTCAAGACAATCGCGCAAAAACGAAATGCTCATGATTCATTGCGCATCGACGGAACCCAGGAGTCAGTGTTGCCGGCTTTCGGGACACAACGTGTCGAAAAAGACGAGCTAGGAGAACGAATCCAACTACTTGGCACGCTGCGAGATGGATACAATGCTTTGATTGGCGTTGGTCGCCACCCAAACGCACAAATGCACGAAGTGCAAGAAAGTTTGGAAAGTGGCCTGCTCGGAATGGCAAAATGCTTTGAACAAATCAAAGCATTAAGGCTCATCCCCACTGGTATCCAAGGCGAAGTGGACGGGATGATAGCGACGCTGATGCCCACGCTTCTCACTGTGCAAATACACGCACCAGAGGTGAAGCAAAAAATGCTCAGTCGAACGTGTCATCAGATAATAGTCGACCTTATTTCGCTTTCGCCAAAAATTGCCCTTTTCATGTTGTCGCAGGTAATTTACTCAGCGAGCTACAGCGTGTTCCAGAGGACCAATGTTGTCAAGGCAATTGGTGAGGCAGCTCGGCAATTGGCTCATGTTCGGGTGGAGGCTGAGAAGGGGAGTGCCGAGAGTGTGACGGGGCCAACACAGAAGCGTTTATACCCTCCTATCCCCCACGTTGGCGCTGCCTCGCCGGTCACTCAATCAATTGTTGTCTCTGAAGGAGCAAAAACGAGGCGATGGGGGTACGTCGTGGCCGGGCGAGTGGTACGTCAGGTACGCTACGAAAATAGCCTTGCGGAACACGCGAGTGCATTCATGGCGGCGCTTCTTTCGAAGACGGAGCTTGACCACTTCAAGTTTTTTCAGGACCATGACGTGTACACACCGTCAGAAGTTCTCAAAACAATGATGATCATCGTGCAAGGCGCGCGCACGGCACGACACGTGATAGGTTCTCTTTGTCAGGAAGCGCTGACATTTTTGCTAACGGTGATCGCGGCACATCCGCATGACTCTGTGCGGCGTCTTGCGTGGTTGGTTTCGAACGAAGCAATGCGCGCATGGTGTGGTGCTGTGCCACTCATTGATGCTGAGGCAGATGAAATCCGGCAAGCATCAATTACCTCGACGCACTCTCATTCCTCTTTGATATTTTCTGATGAGTGGATGGGGTCGCTCGAAACACTTCAGACCGTGTGCGTGCGCATTTCCAAAAAGGGAGACACTTGCGCCAGCGTTGCTGCCCTCGTTGTTTCAGGAATGCGAGATCTTGTCTGCGAAAAATCGGATCTCGACGAAATGCAGGCTCAGTGCAATGAAAAGGTGGTGGAAATCTGAAGAAGAAGAGATAAGGGGGAGGGAAAGAATGTCTCTTTTTTTGTGTGTGCGCGTGTGTCTTCTTATTTCCATCTATTTTATTTTTCCCTACAGTCGTGTGTTCGTGTTGAAAATATATATATTGTGTGTCGCTGCGCTAAACACAAAAGAGAACGCCAACCGTGGTGCGCGTGAAGAGCAGAGCCTTTGAATATGTGAGTGCGCTGTTCGGTCCAACCAACGTGACGGCTGTTGAAAAGAAAAAAAAAGCACCGTCGGCAATTATGAGCAACGAAGTGCGCACTAGTACGCACCGCGAAAACCTATCGTTAACTTCATTTCAACATATTCACTGCTGCCCTTCCTCTCTTCATTTCCTTACTTCCCAGTTCCCAGTGCCACTCCCAGCCAGTTGGACACTGCCACTTTGCTTGGTTTTGTTGTTGTGTGCACGTGTGGTGTTTGACTGTGGCTGGTGTGTTGCTTCCATTTTCTACACTGAGGAAGCAGCATTAAACTGAGCAAGCCCACAAAGGGCAACCCTAAACAGCGGCACAGTTGCGTTGCTTTTCTCGCTTAATTATGTTCAAACGGCTCTGTGCTGCTTCGCAGCTTCCGAAGGATAAGTCCGGTCATTTTTATTGTCAGCGGCGATTTGCCCGAAAGCGACCAGGTCAAAAAGGCTCTGAGGAGCCGCTCGTTGGCGAAGCCCCACTTCAGACCGCTTCGAATCTGAGTCAAGAGCCGTTCACACCCGGGGTAGCGGGGCTGCGGTCAGCTGGCATGATGGCCGCACCACCTACGACGTCTCTTGATCGCATTCGCGCACAAGTGCGCGCGATGCAAGAGGAGATTCAGGAAAAAGCCGAACAGGTCGAACTGTCAGATCAGCAGCGGGACGAAAGCGAGGCAGTGCGTCACTGTCGACTGACAGCGGTGCTCAAAAAAAGCTTTGCGCGTCGAAACAAGCCCAACAGCAACGCCTCGTATGATGGCAAAGATGTGCACGAGCGGATGCTCATGCGCTCACAAATCGCGCAGCGCACCCTCTTGAATGAAGTCGATGAGGTGGTGAGAAAACCCAAGGAATCAGACACGTTGCGCTTTTTACAGATTGCATTTCCGCCGAGCGTTCTTGACTCCGGCAAGGTCATGTCTGTGGCGGAGCAGTTGCGAATGGAATGTCAAACTGCCTTACTCGCGTTAAGGAAAGGGCTCCCCGACGGTGCTGTGCCGGAACATGACCTGAAAGAACGCGCCTGGCTAGATGTGCTGGAGAGGAAAAGTCCCGAGGAGCTACGTTACATGTGGCAGAGTGGTTTGCTTGGCCTGACGGACGTGGAGCATCTCCTGTCGTCTACACCAAGTACGTCGGGTGAGACTGACAACACTGCTCATATTTCTGCCACCAGCACGGACAACGAAAACAGTCTTCCGCTTGAAGACTGTGTGGAGCAGCTCCACGACATTCACTACTTGCAAGAGCTGGCGAACGAGCTGAAAGCCACTGTCTTGGCGGGTAGCGATGCGTCCGCATCCGTGGATTTGGCGCCGGTGCTGCAAAAGGTGCATGAAAAACGCTACGATGACATCACGGACAGCGACCTCAAAATGCTGGAAGCTTACGAAGAATCCCCGGTTCGCCTCAGCGGCGGTGACACTGGTGGTGATGCTCGAAGAGAGAACAGCGGAGCTAGCATTGAGATGACCCAATCGATGGTTGACCGTGCTCTGAATCCCTCGAATCGGCTCCTCTTCTACATGGCACAAAAGGATGACAAGGTGCGCCAGTCCCTAGATGCCTTGGAGCGCATCAAGCGTCAGGCACTTTTTGACCCTGTATTTCAGGAAGCCGTCCGCGCCGCGCACGAAATGGAAGAAACGTCTGTCGATGGCCACGTTCGAGGCATGCCTGATGAGCACGAGCAGGAGAAAACGCAGTCGCAGCGTTTGCGAGCGGTGCTTGGACAGGATGAGGACTTACAGCATGACGAAAGCGATGAGAGCGACGACGTGCACAGGAACGGTGAGCGATCGGCTGCCCGAAAGGCCCTTTCACCGCGCAAACAACGCGCGTTGCGTCGGCGTGCTGTGGCATTGACTCGACCCCACCACGCAGCAGATGTGCCGTACTTTTTTGGAGATCCTCGAAGCGTTGTGCCGCCACGAGGAAACTTCAATCTTCCACAGCCTGCCTTGTCGCCTGAGGAAAAGGCCGAGCGTCGCGGCCGTCGACGACGGTCTCGCGGTCGCACACGTTTCTCCAAGTGAATCAGGGAGATCCTCGAAGCGTGACTGTGCCTGACCTCACAAATACTCACACATGATTTATTTCTCTCTTCTCCTGTTTTTTGTTCCTTTTTAAATCCAGTAATGTAGACAACCCACATGCTTAGACGATCAAGTGGAAATTCCTTTCCATCTAGTCATAAAGGCATTATTCAATTCACGATGACTTGATTTGACCAAATCTACCATAGCACACAAAGCACGTATGCTTCCCATGTATGTACGTGTCTTGTGTTCATGCCCAATTGACTTATTTCTCACTCTATCTATCCATGCATCCATCCATTCATCTCTCTCTTTCCTTTCTTTTTATTGCGTTGGTACATATGCATGTGTGTGTGTGTGTGTGTGTGTGCGTGTGTGCTTCTTGAAATGCCCACTCAACCATGCATGCGACGTCCCTTGTCAAGTCCACACACGTATAGTCTACGAGCCATGTCAGGAAAAGGCGAAGGCGATGGGTTCACGGCCGAGCAGCACCTGGTCGCTGCGGTGGCTGAGTACAAAAACTTGGAAACCGTGAATCGCTCTTACATGGAGCGGATGGTGCAGTCATTGTCGTCACCGTTCAAAATTACGACAAAGTCATGTGAGCAGCAGCGAATGAACGTGCTGCAGTGCTATGATCGTGTTCTCAAAACATCCGCTCGCACGGACAGCGACGATGCCTCGGCGAGCAACACGGGCTCATCGGATGATGCTCAAGGCGCGATGCGTCTGTCCAGCCAGGGCCTATCGGAGCTGCCAATTCATCACTGCTATCCTGATGCCGTGACCTATGAAAAGTGTGTCAAGGAGAGTGCACTAAGCCAGCACTCGGCACTTTCCGCGCGGTTCGAGGAGCAGCGTTTGGCGGCACTATCGAAGTCTCAGTGAGGCGTAGGCGCATGCACAGGTCTTTGGCTGTGATTCTGCGAGTGGAAAACAGGCGCGCATGCCGTCCGACAAGTTGTCCCACTCCTGTAACTGCCATCTTTTTTTTGGTGGAACTTGGGGACCCTTAGTTAGCTTTCACGTCCAACAATACATGCGGACACACATACAAAAAAAAAACACGTCAACGATGCAGGAAGTGCTTATTTTAAACGGCACGTTCAACACTAGCTGGCTCAATGGGCTCCAATAGCTCTTCCAGGGGGAAAGCTGCGGTGGCGATGGCCTTCCACCCGTAGCCACAAAATGCAAGCCCTATGTGGTGTGTGGAGCCTCTTGCTGTTCTCGATTCAACACTTGGCCCTCCTCACCTCCCTGTTACGAGGCACGTTAGAACTCTGTGGCGCGTGGCTCTTGTCGACGTGTTGCATCTCTCTGCTCCCCTCTTCCGACTCCCCACTGACTTCTCCTCCCCTTCCTCTCCTTGTCACCTGTTCGTTGCTTTCGCAATATGTTGTCGATCGGTCCCGATGACCTAATTATTCATCACGCCTGATTTATTTGCCTTCTCGTGCAAGCTTTCGTTGAGCCACACGCACGGATCTCCTAGCACACACGCACACACACACACACACACACACACACTCACCAACAACAGCAGCAAGGCATACACGCGCCGAAGAAGAAGAGGGAAAAGTCACAGCGTGCATTACAAAACCAAAAAAAAAATGGCTCCCAAGAAGAATAACAAGAAGAAAGAAACCAAGAAGGAGCTGTCTGAGGAGGACATGCGTCGTCTTGGTATGTCTGACGAAGACATCCAGCGTATCGTTGCACAGCGCGGTAAGTCCTCAGAGGAGAAGAAGGCAGAGCAGGAGCAAGCCGATGAGTATCGCCGCCAGGTTGAGGCCAAGCAGCGAGCGACCAAGAAGACGCAAGAGCAGCTCGATGAGATCAGCAAGTCGGAAGGTGTCGCACGTGTGGCGATTCGTGACGAGGAGGAGGAGACCTGGACGGCGATGGAGCCCGGACTGGTGTTGAGCAAGACCAAGGTCTTGCGCGAGTACCGCGAGCTCGTGATGCAGCGGCGCATCGAGGAGGCGAAGCGCCGCAATGCGGAGCAACTCGCTGCTTACCAGGAGACCTTGACCTCCATGACAGCTGAGGAGCGCGATGCCTTCCTCACTGAACAGAAGGCGCAGGAGCAGGCGTACATTGCCTCGCTCGTGGAGGAAGAGGAGAGCAAGCAGCAGAAGGAGGCGGGCCGCGCGGCGCGTCGTCTGGCCCGCCAGGAGCGCATGCGCAAGGCGGCAGAGGAGAATAGGCCATTTGTAGATGTCAGCAGTGACGACGACAGCGCGGCCATCGGCAAGAAGAAGCGTGAAGCAGCGAATGCCGCCATTGATGAGATGAACGAGCGTGCGTGGCGCCAGGTCTAAGAGATCAGTGCACATGAGAGCCCGTTTTTGCCATGCTTGGTTGTCTGTTTTCTGTGTTTGTGTTTGTGTTTGTGTTTGTATTTGTGTGAGTGCGAGTGTGGGTACGGGATTCTTTCCTTCTTCTTTGGAACGGTGGCTGTGCTCTGCTCCAGCTCAGACCCTCTCCTGTGCGTGTGCACCGTCTTGTTGCCTTCACTCATTCTTTTTATCCCGTCTCATCACCTATTATTGTTATGTCAACAGCCGTCTGAAACGGGCACGCGAGTGGGTGTGAATGGGTGTTGGCATCTGCGTGGGAATGCATAAGCATCGCGAGAACACAAAAAAAAAAATCGGAAAAAGAAGGGATCACCACCAAACAACAACAATGCAGGGGGAAAAAAGGAAAAGAGATTCCTGAATGCTGATGAGGCGAATGAGCAAGGGGCACACAACCCACGCCATGCTTCATCGTGTGCGACGTCGGTCGACCAAAAAGCATGCAGCACAATTTGTGGGCAGCAACGAGATGGCCGGCAAACTCCTCTCGACCTCTTCACACACAACAGCACAAAAAAACAACGTTGTTATGGAGAGGGTCACAGCTTCACAACTTGACAGAAACCTTTCATTCATTGTTGAGGACGCGTGGCAAGAGACTGTCTCTTCTCATCCTCTTTACTCACGGTCTTGTTGTGGTATGTCGCTGTTGTCGTTGCTTTTTCTTTCGCCATTGCTACAAACTTCTCTATCACCTCCCTCTCCTCCTCACCGTTCACATTCATTCCGCATCACATTCGTCACACATAAATGCACACAGATACACACACGCACAGTCGAACGCTTACCTCACCTGGATAAAAAGGAAGTCGAGAAAGCGAACGCCAAGCACTCACCGTTTCTCCGCTCCATACCACAATTGTTTGCTTCTTCTTCTTCTTCTTCTTTTTTACTGTTGTCTTTTAAACCTTGATTTTCTGGGGATTGGTGGAAGCTCGTCAGGAGATTGTGCGCATTAGAATTCTCTCTTTCTCACTTGTTCGTTGTTGTTCCTCCTTTTGTTGTGCTTTGTTTTGTTTTGGCATTCCCTCTCTTCTAGTTGCTTTGTAAACATTTTTGATGGCACAAGTTGAATTTGCAATTTTGTGCTCGTGCCCCTCACCCTTTTAAACTCCATGTACACACGACGTCACATGACTTGCCTGGGTGACGGTAGACAGGCGAGACACGTGCCATCCGCCGGCGGTGGTGGTGGTGTGGAGACGATGGCAGGGGCGGCCGACGCCGACGGCGATGCGGACGAGCCTGCACTCTCACAATTAGTGGCACCGGCTCACGGTTGTCACCACACGCACCACGGTGCGCTGGTGCCACGCGGCTGTGCACAAGATCATCACAACCACCCATCTTCATCATCGCACCCCATCAGCCGCGCGACAGTGGTGACTGCCAGTACGTCTGCCAGCGCGGGCGATGCTGATGATGATAATGAGCGTGACGACGGCAGTGATGGCGAGAGCACGGACTCCTCCTCTGTCACCTCCTCGTCCGCGTACAGCGGCAGCAGCAGCCTCTACGACTCGGCGCTGAGCGAGGACGACAGCGAGGGGTCGTGGAGTGACTCGGGTGGCTGGACCACCGAGCTGTACGGCAGCGCCACCACGGCCAGCGTCTCCTCCGCCTCTTATTATTACCACGGCACCGAGCGCACGGCCTCGCGTGGTGGGAGGCGTCCGCGGGACGGGCGTGCCCGCCTTGGTCGGATGCGCGGTATCCGTCGCGACTCCGCTGAAGAGGACGACAGCGCGACCGCGGGCTTCGAAGAGGACGTCCAGTCGGTAGACGACGACGACGACGACGACTACTCCAGTGGATCGGAGAGCACGTCGTTCTCCGAGCACGTGGCCTTCCGGCGCCGGTCGCCTCGTCCACTCGAGCGTCACGCGGCGCGCCGCCCACCACCACGACGGCGACAAGGCGGACCGCCACGCCTGCACGCGACGGTGCCCGGCAAGGAGCCCGACGTACACAGCCGCAGCCGCGCCAGCACGGTCCGGTGCCGTGCTGGGCCGATCACGCGTCGAGGGCCGCAGCTCTTCGGCCGGCTCCCTTATGAGCTGTTTCTCGTGGTGTGCCAGTACCTGCCGGTGACCGACTACTTGACCCTGCTCGGCGTGAGCCGCGACTACTTTCAGGCCATCACGTGTGCCGACGTGCTGCTCTGGAGGGACGCCTGTCTGGACCGGTGGCGCCACAAGCAAGGGTTCAGGCGGTTTGTCGAGGACTTCTGTCGACTCGATGCCGCCGCCAAGCGCGAGGAGCTCGAGATGATGGCGCTCCAGCAGCGGATGATCCGGCACGAGTTTGTCTGTGAGGAGACCAACTCGGATCCGGTCACCTCGCGGACCGTGGGCCGGTACGGGCAGTCCTCGTCGGCGTGTCAGGCGAGCGCCGCCGCGGATGAAGCGGAAGACAGGGAGACGATGGCGGTTATGATGGAGGAGGAAGATGAGGAGGAGGAGGGGGTGGTGGCGCCTGTGCTTGACGGACTTGACGGCGCAGCAGCCGGGGGCATCCTACCCACACCACGTCTCCTCTTGGCAGGACTTGGCGGTTGCCCGGCCCACCACCTTCTTGAAAGCCAGACGGACCACAACCCGCATGGCCGAGAGGGGAAGGTGCGGCCGATAAAGGGGGCTGGAGACGGCGGAGAACAAGGCGTGGGTGCGGTGGTCGTCGGCCCACCGCGCCGGGTGCGGCTTCAGGAAATGCCTGACGCCTCCCGGCGTGCGCGTCACGGCTCGCTGTCCGGTAGCCACAGCAGCAGCAGCAGCCGCGAGGACGGCAGCCGTCGGCGCACCAGTGAGACGACGGAGGACGCGGCGGGGTCACTCGGCGAGGATCGCGACGGTGATGGTGGTGGTGGCGGTGGCGACCCGCGAGGACGACACCACCTGCACGGCACACGCACCGCCCTTTTCCCTCGCTTCCTGCGCCACGTGGACAGCCTCGCGACCGAGGAGCAGCAGGCCGTCGTCGGGGACCGGCAGTGCGCGGCACGAGAGACGGCACACAGCTCTGCTGGGAAAGGCGTGGCAGCGAGGGTGATACCTCCGCACAAAAGGTCCCTGCTAGCGCGAAGAGGGGTCGTCGATGTCGACGATGATGATGACGGCTACCATGAAGACGATGACGCAACGGATGTCGCCCAGTACGGAGACAGCGACGGCTCAGAAGTCGCGGATTATGAGCAGAGCTGGGCTTGTGGACGCCGCACACATCGCCACCGCCATCGCCACCGTCGCCGGGGTCGCGACAACACCACCAACAGTCTCACCAACCAAGACACGCGTCACGCCGTTGAGGGCGATACGAAGAAGAACAGCCATGTCAGCAAGACGGCACGCTCCACATCACCTCCGCACGCGCATCACTCGCACAGTCACCATCGTCATCACCGGCAGCCCCGCAATCGCGAGTCATCGGACGCCCGTGAAGATGACCAGCACAACGAGGAAGAGGACGGCCATGCGGAAGAGCGCGACGAGGAGGATGTCGAGCAACTCCTGCGCGCGTTGCTTGACCCCGCGCACCACGCCCTCCATGAACACCACCCCCACGTCAGCCGGAAGAAGCGTGGACGGCGGCAGCATCGGCGTCGCAGCAGGCGACCGAAGCCGCGAAAGCACACCAACAAGCGCAAGCACCCACATCAGCACGCCAAGGCTTCTCGCACACGCACGCACAGCCGAAGCCAGCACAAGAGGCGAGAGCCAGAGCACCTTGTTCATGCCGCAGACGGCGAGGCGGCCGACGGAGGCGGAACCCACGTGGTGGCACGCAGCAATCAAAAACGAAGCAAGAAGAAAAAGTCACGCCGGCAGAATCCGCATGTGCACAACCCAAAGATGAGTAAAAGTGCGCGTCGTCGTCGCCGCCACCACCAGTCACGACTGGCGCGCCATGAGGCGGCGAGACCCGAGAAGAAGGTCAACACCGATGCCGACCGCGACGACGGCGGGGCGGTGCCCCGTGCACCGGCGACGACCTCCGCGAGTGGGACGCGCACGCGGAGCCGCAGCCGCACAAGCACCAGCAGTGACGCGTCCCAGGAGAGGCTGGGCGGCACGCACACCAGCCGCACTGTCCTCTACGATCGCCACGGCGACACGACGGAGGACGCGGCGCTGGCCACCTTGTCACCCACCGCGACCTATCAAGCCATTAAGAGTGCGGTGCCGATGATGGGAGCGCGTCAGCTGGCACCGCTGCCCCTCTCCTCCTTGGCCGCGAACGCCAAGTCCGTCACCAGTGCGGTGGACGTCGCGACGAGCGTGCGGCGCACGGGGCTGAGGGAGAGCGGCCGCATGGCAGGGCAGCCAGAGGCCACGTCCGTCTCCCCTGCGCTGCACGCCGCGTCTACCGGTCCTCCTCCTCTTCCTCCTCCTCTTCCTGCCGCTGCTGCTCTGCTGCCGCCTTCTTTGGTGTCGACGCTGCCGACGTCCTCGCCCGCCTTGGTTCATGTGCCTGCCTGCCCTCACGCCCACCACACGCGCACGGGTCGAGCGGATGCGGTGAGCCCCGGAGCTGCGCACGCACAGGCACACAGCACACGTGCGGATCGTCTCGAGGCCAACCTCGGCGAGGATTCGGCGCCACTGTCCTGGGCAACCGCGCCGGACCTCGCCGCCACGGCGGACTCGAGCAGCACCACCACCGGCACAGCGGCGGCGTGTGTACCCCCACCGCCGCCGTCGTCGTCGTCCTCGAGCCGCTTGTACTGGTGGCAGATGAACCCCGACGAGCGTCACCGACAGCTGCGTCGCCTGCAGCGCCACCAGGCCGAGGAAGAAGCCGCGCAGCAACCGAACCGACGTGGCCGCGGCTGGCGAGGACGCGGACGTGGGGCCGCCATCGCCGCCTCCGCCGCCCCTGCACGAGGTCGCTGTCCCTGTGGCGCTGCGCTTGCATTCGGCGAAGACGCCGCAGTGGTGGTTGTGGGGGCGGGTGGAGGCGAGGGCAGCGCGATGCCGCCACGGCTCAGTCAGAGACCGCACTCTCCCACATCGCGCGCGTCGACCACTCCCTCCCCCCACCTGATGCCATCGGCGTCTCCCCACCCGTCCACCGTCGTGCGTGCTGGGCCTGGCAGCGCGTCACGCGGCCGGCCGAGTGTGGTCGGTGGTCTGGATAGCACGAGTGGACACGGCGGTGGCACGAGCTCGCCGACACCGCGTCTGCTGCAGCCGCAGCCGCCCTTCATGCGAGCCGGAGCGCGTACGCACGCGGAGGAGGAGGAACTGGCGCAGTGGGACGCGTTTGACGAGGCCCTCTTCCGTCAGCGTGAGCGTGTCAACGCCGTCGACGAGAGGCGGCAGACACAACAACAACAACAACAACAACAACAACCGCAGCAGCCGCATCCGTCGGGATCGGCCGTGCTCGCGACCGCCAACATGCGTGGTCAGTGTGCGTCCTTTTCTCCCCCAGCCGAGCACCACAGAAAGGGAACATCGTCAGACAACGTTGAGGGCTTTGCTGCCGTGGGGACTCGGGCCAGGCCAGAAGCGGAAGCGGGCGAGGTGCTCGGAGGAGATGACAACGACGACGGCGAGGACGATGACTGGCGCCACGAGGATGACGACGATGAGAACCGAAGCAGCAGCTCGTCCAGCCACGCGCGGAACACGCCGGCATGGGGTAGTGAGGCGGCCGCCCATGCAAGTGAGGACGAGGCCGAGGTCGACCCGGTCGGGGCCGTGGCCAGTCCCACGACGCGGCGTGTGCGCTTTCTGCACACGGCTGGCGCGGACGCACACACGCACACGCCCCTGTCGCCTACCACGCCGCTGACGAGTGCGGCGATCGAACATCTTCAACGCGCCTTGGCGCAGGACGAGCACACGGTCGCGTTGGCAGACGGGTGTCCTCTGCGTGGTGTCGTGGCTCACCAGGCAGGTC
This sequence comes from Wallacemonas sp. Wsd, assembly GCA_030849645.1. Lineage (NCBI taxonomy): Eukaryota > Euglenozoa > Kinetoplastea > Trypanosomatida > Trypanosomatidae > Wallacemonas > Wallacemonas sp. Wsd. The sequence continues at coordinate 5,938 of JASANQ010001066.1, read as the reverse complement.
AGAGGTCGCTGCCGGCAGACGTCGATGAGGCGGCGACGCCAGCGGCCGTCGTCGCCAGCGCCTCGGGGCGAGTGATGGGAAAAGCAGAGAAGGGTCACGGTCGCAGTAACAGTAGCAGCACAAGTAGCAGCCGTCAGCCAACGACATCCCAGCCGGCGGTGAGAGGACGTGAGAGCACACAGAAGCCGTTCCAGACCCAGTCCCAGTGGCAGCCTCCTCCTCACCAGCACCAGCACCAGCATCAGCAGACTCGCCAACACGCAGGGCGTCAGCCGTTGAGTCCACCTCGGTCCCTCTCGCGCGTAGCCGCACAGCTGCCGCCGCGCAGGCCTGGCGAGGACGCGTCCCCCTCGCACGTCCCCCACCCCCGCTACAAGAAGGACAGCCACAAGCGACTCACGCGGCGGCCCGTCACCGTGCCCAACCCGTATCGGGAGCTCGAGGAGGCCATGCGTATTACACGTGCCAAGAGCCAGCTCATCTACGCGCTTCAGCGGAGCTGCGCGGTGCCGAGCATGGGTGCCACGGGGGCCCCCGCGTTGTCCAGCGCGGTCGTTGGGCGAGCGGTGGACTCCATAGCAGGACAGACAGGGCCGGTACCACCACCACCACCACCACCGCTGCTGACGCCGTTGAGGCTGCCTCGTGATACCTCCTCGCTCTCTCTCACCGCACTCGCGAGCCCCGTCTCCGCGGCAACGACGCCGGCCATGTACACCGCGAGTGCCGTCGCTCTCGCCGCGACCTCGGACACGGACATGGCGGCCCAAGGGGTGCCTGGTGCCTCGTCCGTCGGTCGGCCTGTGAGTGCGGAGCATCCCAGTTACGGCCTTGCCACACGTAGTAGTCTGAGTGGTGGTGGTGGTGGTGAGGACGTTGAGGACCTGCTCGAGCCTGTCTCGTGGAAGTTTGCCTACCACATGTCCCTCCGGGAAGCCCATCGCGTGCTGGTCACCGTGCAGGACCTGGTCGAGGGCACCTGGTATGCGTGCTTCCGTGCTACTGGCCAAGTGCACCCGGTTGTCTTCGCCGTCGATAAGACGCTGCGTGTGCTGCCCCCTCTGGCGCTGGACCACCTCCGCACAAGCGGTGTCCAGACGCGCACTGTGTCTCCGACCAGTGCCGCCACCACCACGACTGCGGCGGATGCCCCTGCCCCACCGTCCTCCTCTCCCCCACCACCGCGGCCTATGCCGCCCTTGACCTATCACCTTCTGCAAGGCGGTGCACAGCTCATTGTGCACAGCTTCCCGGTCCTGCAGATTCGGCGACGTCTCACCCAGGTGACCGCCAGCACGTCGAGGCCGAGAGGTGCTGCTGCTGGTGTTGGTGGTGGTGGTGGCGGCTCCACCGGTGCCGCGCCGCTCGCCGACGCCGTGGCCGCCGCTGCCTTTGCCGCGGAGCCGCAGCGCACACTGCAGCGCCTCTCTCAGCGCACGACGACGCCGACGACGACGACGCATCAGGACAGTATCTCAGGAGAGGGCAGCGGTGGCACGCCGACGTCCTCCACCTCGACGACGGGCTCGACATCCGTTGGTCAAGACGGGTACGATCCGGACGATGACTGGGGCTGGACCATGCGCAATGCGTTTGTGGTGATCTTCTCTGCGGACGTGCAGGCACCGTTCTATGTCCGGCACCTGCATCGATTGGTCGGTTCTGGTGATGCGCGCGTGGTTGTCTGATCCAGTCGCAAACAAGCATATGCGCACACACACACAGGAGAGCAAAAAGTACCGTTGTGAAGTCTTTGTCGCGGGTGTTTTTCACCATGTGGCGTACCAAGGGTGATGAGTCACGATCGGTTTGTGTGTTTTCCTTTGTTTTCCTTTCTCTTCTTTGTGTTGTTGTCAACAAGTCGTTTACGCATCGTGACGCTTTTCCTTTTTTCTCCTTCTTCCTTTCTTTCTTTGCGGTTGTTGCCATCTTTTGATGGTCAATTTATAGTCCCCATCTGTCTCTGTTTGGATCTCTCTCGCGCTCTATGTGCTCCTGCGCTGGGAACGTGTGCGTCTCTCTTCTCGCTTGGTGGGTGATGTCATTGATGCGATACTTGTCGGCAGCGTGTCGCTCCGGCACGCCACCGCCGCGTTAATGCCTCACACACACACACACACACACACACACACACACACTTATTCTCTCTCCTGCCCCTCTCCTATTTCATTCCTCGGTGATGTTCGTTGGTAGCTAAGCTCGGAGGTGTATCCGTGATAGTGTGCAGTGATTCTTAGCTTTCTGGAAAAGCACGCTTTTTTCATTTGTTCGCCTACTGGTGTTGTTGTTGTTGTTTGTCCGTCTTGTTCACGCCACCGCGACCTACGACTTTTGAGTCTTTGCTACTTCGACATAGTTTTGCTTTCCTTGCCTTCCTCTCCACTTATTTTTCTCTCTCTTTACATATCTTCTTTTTTTTTTTTATCCTGCTCGTCTCTCATGCTTCACATCCCCAGAAGTTCAGCTCCCGCGCCGGCTCTCCCGCCCATCACTGCCAGCACGAGCCCCAGTACCACACGGACAGGACCACTCTCTGCGGACGACCAAACAGAAGTCGTGAAGTGGTCCTCGTACTACTACCAGCGCCGTCAACGTGGCGGTAGCGCGCACGAAAAATCGCAGCCCGGTCACCGGCATGGTGGCGCACACGTGGCTGGAGAAAGCGGGGACGCGCACGAGCCGGCAAGGAAGAAGACAAGAAGAAAGATCAAAAAGACAGGAGAGGCTCTTGGCGACGACAATGACGAAGCCCGGCGCGACGCGCAAGCTGTGCGACAGGTCGTTGACGCATTTGACCTGCGCACCGCTGTCGAGCGAGCCGTGGTGACTGAGTTCATCGCCCACACCCGGCGTCGCTGGAGCAACCCTCAGAGGCAGTGGCTAGACGCGGAGATGCTTTTTCGCAAACTGAACGGACGGCGGAAGAACGAGATCAATGCAGTCATACGGTGCGCACCGGAGCAGGAGGAGGAGCAACTTACACCACATGACGCAAACTGTGCCGAGGCACGCACACAGACAGACGCGCAGACCCCACGTGATCTGGCCGCGCACGCCGTCCCCAAGGACTTGCCGTCGACCTCAACGCCGACGTCTACCCCGGCACCCGAGAGCAGTGCGTACACTGTCGAAGACATCCGCACTGTGGCCGCCGCGCTGTGCGCGCGTGGCGTGCTCACCCAATGCGCGCACAGTCATCACGGTGACGAGGCGTGTCATCCACCCGCGCCAACGCGCGCGTCCGCTGCCGCCGATGATGTCGATGCCGATGACTCGGTGGCCACCGTGGCACGCACCACCCTTCGCTACCGCCTCACGCAGTTGGGCATGGAGGCGATTCTCTCCGCGGCAGCGCGATCGCACAGCCCATCCGTCCTCGCAGGCGACAGCGGTGGCGCCGTGGCGACGACGACGACGACGACAAGGGCGACAACGCGCAGGACGGTGGCGCCCCGGCCTTGTGCGTTGAGCCAGCGGCCGCCATCCCGGCCGTCGCCGGTCTCTTCCTCATCATCCTCCGTTTCCACGTCACCACGCGCGCACGCGGTCGCCGCGCGAGACGACCACCGCGGCGAGGAGGAGGACAGTGAGGAGGCGAAGGAGGCGCACGAGGTACGCCAAGGTCACCCTGATGAGGCCGCCGTGACCCCCGTGTGGACAGAGCGGCAGCTGCAGATGGTCCTCTGCCTCTTTCAAGAAAACGCCCGCAAGCGTCGTGTGAAGCGCGGGCTAAGTGTTATGCAGCTCTGGAGCTATCTGCAACTGCCTCAGGTGAAAGACTCGCTGTTGAGTGAACAGCACAGCACAGGCACGTCCTCAACAGAAGCGGAACCGGCAGCAGAGCCCGTGTTCCACAACCGAAAGGAGCTGTACTTGGCGCTCAACGTGCTGGTGGAGCGGGGCCACGTGCGAGTGGTGCAGCCCAGTCCTTATCCTGCGGAGGCAAAATATGGACTCGTGGTGGTCACTCATAAAAAGGCAGATGACAGGTTGTGAGGAACGGCGAAGAGCGAGAGACTGTGACCCGCTCTCGCTGACCCATTTGAAAAGGCATGCGTGCATGTGAGCTGTGCGTTGGGAAATGCGCTTGTTGCGCGCACGTCTCTCGCCTCTGCGCCGCACCTACCTCACTGGCTTCCCACCCTCAACGACTTGGCCTCTTTCCGAAGCTGTGTGATGTCAGATCAAGTGGCTCACTTCCGAGTCCTACCCATCCGTGATCATCCTTTGTTTTGCAGCTTCCTATATCTAAACAGAAGAAGAACGACAGCCGCAGTTGGGTCCGTGGACCGTGCTGAAAATGTTCTCAAGCGCCAATGCTTGCCACAAAGCAATATTTCCGGTTTGCCACAGTGTACGCCAGTGCGAAGTAGACCCGCTTGAGCTTCTCTATCCTCTTTCCATCCTCATCTCCTGACTTCTTCCTCCACGCCTCTTGCTTTTTTACGGCCTTGTTATCTGCTCTCTCATATGGTGTAGAAACACACACACACCTCGTTCGTGTTCCAAGCTATCCTCCTTTGTTGTCGTACTCCCGTTTTGAAAAAAAATTGAGAANCTTCTATTAGTGTCTGACTTCAACCGATTTAAAAAAAAATTGAGAAGCTATTAAAAACAGGATACCTCATCAAGGTAGCTGTTTGTTCTCAATCGAAATCCTGTCGACTTTTCTAGGTTTGTTTTCCTGAGCGCTGCGGCTGACTCTGTTCCTCGTGCCATCCCACTCTTTGACACCGAGCAGCATACACACGCGCTTTATTCCGAAGAGAGATCGCTGACTTTGTCCGCCTCCCTCTCCCTTTATCTTTCTCTTTCACGTCTATCACTATTGATTGTTCTTGCTCGCAGTTTCACTTCGCAGCAGCAGCAGCAACAGCAACAGCAACAGCACATCAACAGTACATCAACGATGGGCATTCTTCGCTTCTTTCGCTGGCTGGACTCCCAGCCGAAGGACTTCGCCGAGCTCCGCCCGCTCTACCGCCGCAACCGTGGCGAGCCTGAAGACGGCCACGTCGTCCTCGTCGACGGGTTTGGATTCTGGATCACGCTTATCCACCTCTGCACGCACCCCGAGAAGCCAGACGTGCAGCAGGCGCTCGTGTTCGACCCGGAGACCCACGCCGCGCTGCCGCTGCCGGCCGCCAACGACGCCGACCTCACCGGCGCCGACCTGTGGGTGCTGGAGGCCGCCATCCGTCGCATCGTCACCAGCCTCGCCGAGAACTACGGCGTCAAGCTCGTCTTCCTCATCGACGGCGAGCGCCACACCGACAGCGACGGCGCGGAGGCCAGCAAGTCCCAGCTCAGCGCGCTGGCCGACAAGACCCGCGAGAAGATTCGCGCGGAGCGCCACAAGGAGCGTCTGCTCGCGAAGCTGCACACCTACGACTACTGCAACGGCAAGACCCTGCGCAAGGCACGCCTGCAGCGCGACAATCGCCCGGCCGAGAGCATGCCCCCGCTGGCGTTTCAGCAGTTCTACCACGTGCTTGGCCGCGCGGTTCGCAGCGCCAGCGACCCAGCCAAGCCGCTCGCCGAGGTCGTGCAGCTGCAGGGCGAGGTGGACTCGGAGATCGCGCAGCTCATGGCGTACTACAAGGCCGAGTTCGTGCTCACCGGCGACTCGGACTTCTTCGTCACACCGGGCATCAAGGCCATGGTGCTCAACGCCTTCCCGTTCGATCTGTTCGTCACGCAGGACGCCAGCGCGCTGCCCAACCCGCTCCCGCTCAGCATCTACAGCTGCGAGCGGTTCTGCCAGCGCCTCGACCTCGAGCCGCGCCAGCTCGCCCTGGCAGCCACCCTCACGGGCAACGACATGACACGCGACTTGGTGGACGAGGGGCGTCTGGATGAAATCATCGAGAACATCAAGACCCGCAGGCAGTGGAACGACCCGTCCATCGTCGACAACCCCGTCGTCAAGGCCTCCATT
>JASANQ010001065.1:0-20114 GCA_030849645.1 Wallacemonas sp. Wsd | reverse complement strand
GCTGCTTTTCTGGGTGTGCGGTGGAGTACGATGAAAAAATGTACATTGCCTACACCGGCCACCACTGGCTGGGCGAGCTGATCGACGACTGCCAAATTTACCAGGTGCAGTGCTTGGCGGTGAGCGAGGACGGTTTTAGTTTCGAGAAGAAGGGCATCATCGTGAAGCCGCCGTCAGGATTCACAGACTTCCGCGATCCCATGGTGTGGCACGAAGACGGCCGCTTCTACATGGTCTGCGGTGCGCGCGACTCCAAGGACCAGGGCCAGCTGTTGCTGTACTCCACCGACGACATTGAGGATTGGGACGACAGCGTGTACACAGTTCTCGCCAAGATGGACGACCGGAATGTTTACATGTGGGAGTGCCCCGAGCTATTCTCCGTCGGCGCTCACGACGTGATCACCTTTTCCCCGCAGGGTCTGCAACCGAAAGGGTACAAGTGGTGGAATGTGTTCCAGACTGGAGCGATGGTTGGCAAGTGGACCGCGCCGAGTGGTTTCACCCCGTCCTCCAAATTCGAAGAAATCGACAGCGGGACGGATTTCTACACGTGCACGTCGCTGAGAGCCCCAGATGGACGGCGTGTTTTCTTCGGATGGCTCGGCCTTTGGAATGCCGTGGCCCCGACGACGTCACACATGTGGAACGGCATGCTCACGATTCCTCGAGAGGTGACTGTAGACGAGGCAACAGGGAAAGTGCGAACACGACCAGTGAGAGAGCTGGAGTCCATTCGGCGACGATACCAGTGCGTTCGCGCCCAGGAAATCGCGACCAATTCCCAGCTTCGCATCATGGACGCATGTCAGGGGTGCGAGCTCAACGTCGTCTGGGATTGCGTCACCAGCACAGCAGAAAAATACGGACTTTGGCTCGGCCGCGGGCTTGAACTTGCTGTCGACAACCAGAAAAAGAGGTTTGTGGTAAACCGCCACTACCCCAAGTACGTGATTAGCGGGTACCGTAGTTGTCCGCTGCCAGAGCGCTCCACCTTGCAATTACGCATATTTGTTGACCGTTCCAGTGCTGAAATCTTTGTTAACGATGGCGAAGTCGCCATGAGTTTCAGAATTTACCCTGGTCCAACGGATCGCGGACTCTCTGCCTTCGCTGTGAACGGCAAAGCATCTCTGCTGAGGTGCGATGTTTGGTGGCTGGACATGGCCATCATGCAATAGGAATCCCACCCAACATCCAACTTAGATGTCAGTGAACTCCTTCAAAAGAACCTTAGCTTCGCTTCAAAAAAAAAAAAAAAAACATGGCCACAAACTGTAAACGCAGACAGCAGAATCAAGTGCACCACTTCGGCCACAGGGGACAAAAAGCAAACAAAAAGACCCGAGATGCCACATTTGCGACGCTTTCTCATTTACTGTGCACATCAACTTTTTCTTCTCACTTTCCCACAAAAGAGCCGAATGCGGATGAACAATCACACAAATGAACCAAATCGGTCATGAAACCAGTATCCTCCGTATTGTTGAGAGTGAATGCTCCCCCCCCTGCGGTTCTGCCGCCTGGCGCATCACGCTGTCCGACACGCCGATTGCTGAGCGTGATTTGTGGCACTTCATTCAGTTGCACTTTTCCTTTTCAGTTGTGCAGGAGGCTGACCATCCTCCATTTTTCTTTCCCACTCACAAATTTCTTGACTCCCTTCTTGCTCTGCTATGCCTTGCCAGTATCACAACGTCTTTCTCACTGACGCCTGCAGCGACACTCTCCGTGTGCATCTCCGGCACTGTATCGCTCGCGTTGAATTGAACGCTCACACACACACACACACACACACGCACGACGATTCCGCCGCACTTGAGTCTGTGCTTGTTATTAGAGACACTGTGTCCTTCGATCCCATCACTTTTTTTTTCCTCGACTGATCCCAGCTTCCACCACTACTAAAATAGACAAACCATGTCCATCGCTGCCGCACTCGTTGCTTACCAGCAAAATATCGTGGCCGAGGACAACCTCTCCGCGAACAACCGGGCTGTGGTGGACAAGATGCTTGAGCGGCTCCCTCGGTACGATACAAAGGTCAGCTACGCGTACGAGCAGAACGTCTTCCACTTTTTGATTGAGAACGAGATTGTGTACGGGTGCATGTCGGCGAGCCAGTATGAGAACCGCACTGTGTACGCATACCTGATGCAAGTCCGCGACGCGTTCAAAACGCAATTTGCCGGGAGCCCCGACCGCTATCCTCGGGCATCGCTGATTACCTCGGCAAACTGTGCCAAGTTTGGCGCCACGCTTAGCTCACAACGAACGCTCTTCAACAACAACCCACAGGCAGACAAGCTCGGGCAGATTCGGGCCCAGGTCGACTCAACGCGGCAAGTGATGCTGGACAACCTGGACAGCGTCGTCCAGCGTGGCGACAAGATCGATACCCTGTGCGACCGCACCGAGCTGCTGCGTGATGAGGCCCAGGGGTTCCATAGCTCCTCGCGTAACCTGAAGCGTACGCTTTGCATGCACCATGTTAAAATTGTTATCGGCGTCATCATCCTTCTCGCCATTATCGCGCTGATCATTGCTTGGTCTGTCTGCGGGATCAACTTTAAGAAGTGTTGATGGCCTATTCTGTTTCTGACCTTTGATATGTAGCAGACTCCCCCCTTTTTTTCCTCGCATTCGAACTTTGTCAAGATACCTACACAATGGCTCTCATTTCGTGACCCTTGCTGATTGTGTGCACAAACGGACCGTTCCGGCAGTCCAGTATTGACGTTTTTTTTTTCTTCTGTTGCAGCATGCGAGGGCTTTACTTCCCCTGGGCAGAGGAGAACAAGCTCATTGCCGCTCAAATCGACGAATGCCCGATGGGCAAATCAGCGAGCATCCGCTTCGCGTGGTGTCTTCCTGCACCATCCTGTTTCCACCTTCATCTACGCTCACACTACTTCTCTGCCGGCACTTCATTCGCTGTTTTATAGCCAGTCACCTAGTTTTTTTTTTGCAGGCATCCATGACACATTACCTTTCCATCGAGCCGTCGAAATGGGTGGAGACCATCGATGCGCACGGCTTGGAGTGCTTGACATCAAAGACGACGGCTAAAAATGTGCGGCACGTGCTTTCGACAGCATCGGTTCGTGCGCCGCAGAGGACGCTCTGCAATGCAGTGCTGCCTTTCATGGGAGACATGCTTGGTGACAAGAATACACTTTCTGTGCTCTCCGCACTGGTCGAGTTTGGCACTTCGGTGACGGTTGAGAAGGTGTCCGAGGGCCTTCTGGCCGCTGACGACAAGGTGTGGACACTCAAATCTACCCCCAAAGACGATGTGGTGGAGGAAACCGCCTACTTGCTGGAGCGCGTGGTCTACCGAACGGATGTCACGGGTGAGAACACCCAGAAGATTGTGAGTGCGCTGCGCGATGTGGCCAAGACTGAGCTGCTCAAGTCTGCGTTCTTGCTCCCTGCCACGGCTCGTCTGGTCGTGGTGGATAGTTCATTTGCGGCTGCCATGTCGAAGGACAGCAAGGCCAAGAAGTCCTTTGGGGAGGCGTGTGCCGCGGCTGCTCTCCGCGCTCCCGTGGAGCAATACGTTCGTGTGGTGCTGGAAAGCCGGGACACCGTGGAGCCCATGTCCACCTTTGTGCTGGACGCTGTGCAACAGTTTCTCGCCGCTAGCTCCACCCAGCGCCCGTCTGAGGTGTTGCTCTTGACTCTGGCCTCCAAGGGCACACCGTCCGCTGCCGAGAAGCTCATGGTGTCCGTGTCAGCGTGGCCGATGCTTCACGAGATGGCAGAGAAGGAGGGTTTTGCGAAGATTCTTGCCGCTCTGCTTGAGCGTGCGACCGAGTGCAAGGCAGGAGTCAAAATTGTGCAGAGTGTGTTCACTTCCTCAGATGACGTTGATACTCGCATCAAGTCTCGAAAGACAGCCCAGCTTCAGCTCCTCTCCGCGGTGCAGTCTCGCCGGACGTATGCTGACGCCCTCAACAAGAGCACTGGTGGTGATCAGAGCAAGAAGCTCAAGTCTGCCAAGGTGCTGTACACAAGTGCCACCGTGCCCAAGGCAATGGCAACCCAAGAGGCCATCATGGCAAAGCTGGCGGCGCGTGGTGTCACTCCCGTGGCTGCGAAGAAGCGCAGCGGTGCCAAGCGTCCGCGGGAAGACTAATGAGCGAGAAGCGTAACACACTTTTTTTTTCTTAACAAACACAAACCAAACCAAAGGAAAACACACAATGGACGAAGAGAGACGGAAGGCCCAGACTATACTCTTCCCCCACACTCTCTCTTCCTACAGTCTGGTGTTCTGAACTCGTGTAAAAGAAAACAATAAGCCACCGAACCCAAGAGCAAAGGCAATCTCTACTCACCCCTGACCACCTTTCTCAGGTGCGGTGCCCGTGAGCTGTTATGGCTGTGCAAGAATGGGGTTGCCACATGCAGCCATTTCTGTTCCGCTCAGTTACAGACTTCATTTTTCACGTGTCTCGGTTGTCCCCCGTCAACGTACGCGCCAGGTTGTCCCCCTATTCCTTCCCCCCCGGACAGTACCCCACACCCACACCCACACCCACACAGTGCAACTCATCAGCACCCTCACCGCCCACAAACACTCTCTCCTTTCTCCTCCAACCAGTTTTTTCCTCGTTTTATAAACCCGAGAGGAAGCTCTTCTTCTTCTAGCCATTCTTCCCTAGGAAAGAACATCACATCACACATGCTGCGACTTAGTCGGGGTGCGGTTGTTGGTGCCACCACCGCCACCAGCGTCGCGCTGGTCAGCGGCAGGCGCCACAACATTCTTGAGCACCGCACAAAAGGTTCTCCGTACATGAAGCACCTGGACCTCTATGCCCGGCGTGATCCTCAGCTTGCCCCGTACCTGCTTCGCGAGGTGGATATTGAGTACAAGCGCAAGTGCCGCAAGGTGTCGTTTTTGGTGTGGATGATTTTCTTGACCATTGCCACGGCCCTTCAAACGCATTTGCAGGGTGAGCAGCTGCATTACATGCGCCTCTACGCCACCTACGTCAAGGCAGAGCAGGACGCCAAGGATGAGGACAACATTAAGCGCCGCAAAGCATTCGTAAGCGTAATGAACGTTGTGAAAGACGCGTTTTATCGCGATCAAAAGTGGACCCCCGCAGACGAAAAAAGCGCGCTCAAGTCGTTGAGTGATTAAGTGTCTGCCCGGTTACTTCTCACAGTTTCTTTTATTTGCATCGCTAACCCAGACTGAACAGCATCGGTGAGAACAACAACACCACCACAGTACAATGCGTGGAGCAGAGCCACAGGCCGCGCCACACCGCCAGCTCCTGTGCGAGTCAGGCGAGAACAAGGCATACCATGTCTCCACAGAAAACGACTCGTGACCGCAGTTCTCGTTGCTGACTGCGGTGTACGTCTCTCGCTCTTTTTCTCTCTCAATCTTGGTTGCCGCCTTTCGGTTCCCCTCTCTATGCGAGTAGTTTTCCGTCATCACCCTCTTTCACCCCGCCCTTCACCCCTTTTCAATCCTGTCCGTGCACAAACACAGTAAATCTTGGTCACCCTTGGCAGACTTGGACAGTAAAGGACTCTTGTTGCTGTTGTGCCGTTGCTCACGCACGCAGAACTACGACATGCTTTTTACCCTATTCCTGACTGCGCTCACCTTGGTGTCGTCCTTCATGGCGGCCGACACGGCAGCGTACGTGCTTGAATTCCGCAAAGACCGCATCGCCGTCCTCTTCTTTGCGCTGTGGGCATGCGCAGTGACTCTTACAGTGATGGAGATGGACTGGCTTCCGTTTTTAGGCGCCGCGCACGTGACCCTGTTCGCCATCTGCACGGCATTGGCGTACATGTCGGAGGGCCTCGAGTGCCTGAAGCGCGATTACATTTACTACCCCTTATACACCGTTGTGCCCTTGTTTGTCGTATGCCAGCTCTTGTGAGCGGCCCCCCGCCGCCGCCGCATCTCTGCGCTATGTCTGTGCAAGACAGCGAACAGTAGCCAACACCAGTGACGAAAGTGAGGACAACCACACCAGCGTTGTTAAAAGAAACACAATTAAACCAACACGTGCACACACACAAGAGCCACTAACTGCTTTCTCTGTTGAGTCCTTTGGATGTGGTGGCTGCTTCTCTCCCCATGATTGAAGGGGTTTCACAGCACACAGTACAGCTATGTAGCTGCACCTGATTTGGATGACAGTCACGAGAGAGCACCTTTAACCAAAGTGAGGAATACGACTCGTTCTGCTGGAGCTGTATCGCGAATCACCGCGTCCATCGCCCCCTCCCCCTTCCCCGTTTGCCAGCTTTCACGCTCACCTTACCTATGCAACGAATCTTCTCCTCGATCACTCCTCCTCCCTTCTCTTTTGGTCCTCTCACCTAAACAAAGGAAACATAAAAGAACCTCTCCGCAAAAAAAAAAAAAAGGAAGAGCACGTCACGAGCACTCCATCTGTGTGTTGGAGAAGAATCGAGCCATTGACAAAACTTTCAGTTTTTCCACATGGACCGTAGTATTGTGGAGAACATTCGTCAACAGGCTGACGACCTCCGCGACGAGCTCAAGGAGCTCGAGCAATGGGAGGAAACGACGATTCAACGCGAGCAATCCGGCCAGCCCTGCAGAGGCGCAGACGAGGGACCTGTGGAACCTCCGATTCGCGGCACGGTGCCGTCTTTGAAAGACGCTGTTGCGGCGTCCGCGCAGAAGCAGGGCACAGCGGCATCCAGCCATCAGGCCCAACTCCAAGCAGCAAAGGAAAAGGGCAATGAATGCTTCCGTGTGGGGAAGATTGCCGATGCGATCCAGGCCTACACAGCGGGAATTGACCTCGCCCCGAACAGTGCCGATACGCACGTGCTGTACGGCAACCGCTCCATGTGCTATCTCAAGGAAATGGCTTGGGACAAGGCGGAGAAAGACGCCACAATGTGCTTGCAGCTGAACCGCAGCTATGCAAAGGGATACTACCGCCGTGCGCTGGCCCGAAAGAACCTGGGCAAGTTGAAGGAGGCCCGCTCAGATGTGGAGTCGGTGCTCGCACTCGTGCCGGACGATCAAAGCGCGAAGACTGAGCTGGAGGTCATCACGAAGATGCTTCAAGTGCAGCGCGCCAAGGAGTCCTCTGGAGGGCCCTCTGTGAAGAAGAAGATTGCCATTGTAGAGGTCGATGATGACGACGAGGAAGAGGAGGAGGCTGCGACTGGCACGACACCTGCCGTTGCCGCCTCTTCGCTCTCGGCCGAGGAGGAAAAACAGCGACAGGAACGCATCCAGCAGCACATGGCTGAGGTGGACAAGACGCGGCGTGCACAGGAGGAGGCTGCCCGTGCAGCGGCCCTGCGCGCGGAGAAGGAGCAAGCCGTGCGCCAACGCGCCGCACCGCACCGCAGCCGCGTCGAGATCGTCGAGGAGGACGAGCCTGAGCCCGTGCCCAAGCAGCCAAAGAAGACAGCGGCTAGCCCTGTGCAGGTGGAGCGCGAGGCGCCAACCACGGCACCGGCAGCTCAGCATGCGGATCCCGCCGTGGCCACGACCACCCCGACCACCACCCAGAAGCCCAAAACCGCCCCACCGCCAACCGCCGCCGCGGCACCGCCCACGCACCTCCGTAGCAACAACGTGAGCAAGGACCGCCTTGTCGCACCCAAAACGTTCACAGAGTTTGAGCGCACGTTCAATGCGATCAAGGGCAATCAGGACTTGCTCAACCACTACGTCAGCCTCATGAACCCCGCTGGGCTCTCGGCCTTGTTCAAGAGTAACATGTCCCCAGCAATGCTCTCAGGGATCGTCACTGCCGTTGCGCAGTTCCCGGGATCGACTGGCTTCCAGTTTTTAAAAGGACTCAGCAAGGTCAATCGTGTGGATGAACTCACACTGTTCTTTTCAGAGACGGAAAAGAAGATGATGACGGACGCGCTGAACTTGGCCAAATCCAGTGGCGTCGATGCCAAGGAAGTCGACGCACTGCAGAAGAAGCTCATGCCTTTCTAACGGGAAAAGCATCTGCAGCCAGGACGACATCCCCACAAATGTATAGCCCTCCCTCTGACTCACAACAACAACAACTATTAGTTAATAACTGACAGCAAATCTAAACTAACAACATCGACATGTAGTCGTCTGTTCTGGCTTATCTCGTGAAGAGGCAGTGTAGTGGTAGTAAATTAATGAATAAGCATCCGATCAAAGAAGCTGCTCTTCACCCCCCAAATTTTCTATGGTCACACCCGGCGCACCATTTACTTGATGCCAATGGCGGAGACGACGTCACACGGCCTTGCCTTTCAGACAACGCACATCCTCTCATTTCATTTTTTCTCCCCTCCTCTCTTGTTGACGCACGCACACATATCATTTTTTTTCCTGTTTGGGCACACTGAACAACAACAAAAAAAGTCACTCTCCTTCTTTTTTTTCCCCTATCCCTAAACCGGCCAAACGTAATTACGCCTTAGCTCAATGGTTAAGGAGACCAAGTACTACGACGCGCTCGGCGTGGCGCCGTCGGCGACCGATGACGAAATCAAGCGCGCGTACCGCAAGCTCGCCCTCAAGTACCACCCCGACAAGAACACCGCCCCCGAGGCGCAGGAGAAGTTCAAGGAGGTGTCTGTGGCGTACGAGGTTCTCTCGGATTCCGACAAGCGCCGCGCCTACGACCAGTTCGGCGAGCAGGGTGCCGGCATGGATGGCGGCATTGACCCCTCTGATATCTTCGCCAACTTCTTCGGTGGTGGTGGCGGCCGCCCTCGCGGTGAGCCGAAGCCCAAGGGCATCATCCATCGCCTGCCTGTCCCACTGGAGTCCTTCTACTGCGGCAAGACCATCAAGCTCGCCATCACGCGCGACCGTTTGTGCGTCAAGTGCAACGGCAGCGGCTCGAAGAACCCCACCGCGGATATCAAGTGCCGCGACTGCGCTGGCCGTGGCGTGCGCATGGTGACTCGCCAGCTCGGCCCCGGCTTCATTCAGCAGATGCAGGTGGCGTGCCCAACCTGCCAGGGCAAGGGCACCACGCTGAAGGAGGAGGATAAGTGCGAGGGCTGCAAGGGCCGCCAGACGATCAAGGACAAGAAGATCTTCGAGGTAGTGGTGGAGAAGGGCATGCACTCCGGTGATAGCGTCTCCTTCACTGGCGAGGGCGACCAGATCCCCGGCGTGAAGCTGTCCGGCGACATTATCATCATTTTCGAGCAGAGGCCGCACACCGAGTTCACTCGCAAGGGTAACTACCTCTTCATTGAGAAGACCATCTCCCTCGCCGAGGCCCTCACCGGCTTCACCATGAGCATCACCCAGCTCGACGGCCGCAAGCTGCACATCCAGACACGCGAGGGCGATGTCGTGGACCCTGTCAACCTTTACTGCGTGAACCGCGAGGGCATGCCGCTGCCCAACACGGGCGGCACGGAGAAGGGCGACCTCGTTGTGAAGTTCCGCGTGGTGTTCCCCAAGACCCTCGCTGCCGCCGACACCGCTGAGCTGCGCAAGATCCTTGGCTACCCGAAGCAGCCCGCCGAGGAGGAAGACTCCGAGGTGCACTTCCTGTCCGAGACATCCGTCGACCTGGACAAGGAGAGCCGCCGCGGTGGCGCGCGCCAGCGTGGTATGGGCGGCATGTCCATGGATGACGACGATGACGACGAAGCCCCGCAGGGCCAGGCTGCCACGTGTGCGCAGCAGTAAAAAAAAAACCCCGGCGAACACCTGCACAGTCATGTGCGGTCCTGCCTATCCCCCTGAAGCGCGCCTGAAGAACGATTCCGAATCCTTCACGGGGTCAATGACGACTTTCACATGTCGGGGCAACGACTTTAACAAGTGCAATGATTAAAAAAAAACATTATCTAAATATGCCAGTGCTTGCTCACATGCACGGAATGGGGGGTACTTGGTTATTTTAAAACAGACTCCTAATTTTTGACCAAACACCAGCTATTCACTTGTACCTGACGGAAAGTAAAAGGTAGAGTTAGTGACGAAGAAAAGAAGAATAGAACCAGGAAAGGACCAAACACATCTGAGCTATATTTATGGGCTTGACGGCTCACAGCATGCATGTGTGCGTGTGTGTGTGTGTGCATGCGTACCACTCAATAAGAGGCGTGTTGCGAAAGAGAGCCAGGCCTGATTCATTCAAGCACGCGCAGAAGATAACAACGTGAGTACAGGATTGTAGCAGTGCCAGATCACTGAAGTAGCAACGCAACGTGAACAAGACAGAGTGACCATGTCGGCCCCCTTTTTTTTGTCACTGCATACGATGACTGCCAGGTGTCTGGGTGACCCTTTTCCTTTTTTCTTTTTTTTTGCGCCTCATCTATTCCTATTTACTTCGTGGCAACACAGACACGCATACGAGTTGCCGTACAATTGAAATAGCCCACGAGCGCGCGGTACCATTGCGAACACAATGGAAAGGTCGTATTCTTTCGTTGCTGTTCAGTAGTGCGGTGCCGTTGACTCATTTTTTTTTTAAATTTCCCTTCTCTCTACCCAACTATTTGTCCGTTCTCTAAAGCCCGTAGACACACAGACATGGATCACCACGCAGGCGCGCTTCAGAGGCCGGATCACGCTCACTTCAGACCAATAGAAGATGTCATGCACACATCTCACTATTCGATGTCGTGGAGCCGCCACAGCCTGACGGAGCGTTACCACGAGAAGGCACAAACGACACATGGTGGAAGGGACCACTGGAGGCATTTGTCCAAGTGACTCCCTTCCACCGTGTCGCTGAAAGAGCTCGTTGGTGCCCGTGATCAAGCGACCACGCGGAATATATAAACGCGTCCGCAGAACGTTTGATAAACAAATACTGCCAATTGCGAATTGCCTTTTTTTTTGTGCTCACGTGCACATCATGTATCAAGCGGACGACACTAACTCATCAATTCCTTCACTCTCCTTTCATCCTCTCTACTCATTTACTACTCCCCTCACAGGAACCAGCAGCTTTGACGTAGCAAAAGGGCACACAGACACACATACACACACACACACACACACACACACAGACATAACAACACACACTAACTACACCAAAGAGCGTTTGCCGCACGCAACCGTGTTTCAGAACGTGTGTATGCCGACAACGCATCGTGCTTCACGTGACGCGAATTAGAACAGACACCAGCAACAACAACAAGGAAGCAACACGACGCACATTTAGGCGTACGCCCCCCCCCCTCCCCCCCCCCCCCCACGGCGACAGCAAACATGGCTTCCGTGAACGTACTGGCATTCCGCCCCATTGGCGGCCCCAAGCTCGGTATTACCAACCGTCTGGAACTCAAGACGGGCTTTTCGATCCCGCAACTAGGCTTTGGCACGTACCGTATGGGAGCCAACCAGGCACAGGCGGCCGTCTCCTTCGCCCTCGAGTGCGGCTACCGCCATGTGGACTGCGCCAAGGCGTACGGCAACCAGACCGCGGTCGGGGAGGCACTCCAGGCGACTCTGCGCACCCGTCGTGTGGCGCGCAGCGACCTGTTTGTGACCTCCAAGCTGTGGCCCACAGACCAGCACCCTGACCTTGTCGAGGCCGCCTGCCGCGAGACGCTGGCGGAGCTCAAGCTCGACTACCTAGACCTCTACCTGATTCACTGGCCCGTCTGCTGGAAGCACTCGCCGTCCTTTGCGACGGAAGCCGACAAGTTCCCGCGGCTGCCGGACGGACAGCCCGCGCTGGAGACGGCCGTGACGCTCGCCGACACCTGGCGTGCCATGAACGAGCTCGTCAAGAAGGGCTTGGTGCGCTCCATCGGCCTTTCTAACTGCAACGCCGCGCAGGTCCAGTCGCTGGCGACGCTGTCGGATACGGAGATGCTCTCTCCTCCCGTCACGAATCAGATTGAGGTGCATGTGGGCCTGCCCAACACGAACATGCAGATGCTTCACTCGTCGCTGCAGATGGTGACGGAGGCGTACTGCCCTCTTGGCATGCCCACCCGCTTCACGCCGGCGGACTTCGCGCTGCTCTCTGAGGACGAGACCTTGTTGCGGCTGTCTGAGCACACGGGCTTCTCTGTGCAGCGACTCTTGCTTAACCACGGCCTGGACTACAACAACGTGGTGATTGTCAAGTCGACGGACAAGGCCCACATCAAGTCGAACGCGAAGGCCGCGCGCTTTACCCTCGATGACCGTGTGCGCCTAGTGCTTGAGGGGTACGCCAAGCAGGTGCGCAGCTTCCGTGTGATGAATCCAATCGGCTACCTGGAGGCCGGCAAGCCGTTTTTCACAGATTAACTGCGCGCCTAGGAGAGATGAGCAGCCCCGGAGCGTTTACCCTTTTTATTTTCGCTCATTTTCAGGCTGTGTTGTTCCGTTCTGGCATTTACTGTGCTTTTTTTTTTTACATGTCGCACCTGTGTTATCGGACACGTGAAGGAACCTCACCGTGACGCATCACATTTCATTACCAATCGCACACACACACCGTAGGAACAACACAACACACCGTAGGAACAACACAACACACACGACAAGGGCATGAGTGCTGGTAGCTTTCATCCCCCCCCCTTTCCCTTGCCTCCGATCCAGGAGTGGGGCAAAGCAAGCCCGCGAGGGTAGCCAACCTATCACGAGAGAAACAAATAAACAAACAAAAAGAGAACCACACACCAAATTCATTCTGACATCTTTGTTTTTTTTTACCCTACCCATTGCGTCTCACTCTTTTATTTTTCTCTCTTTCTGATTCAGAGGGACCCAAAATACACACACACCCACACACACACCCACACCCAAACGCACACTCGCGTCGAAAAGTCTTCCATGGCGTCGAAGAAAACCGTGATCAGCAAAATCACAGACACGGAGGAGGCGTGTGGCATCATTCAGGAATGGTTTCAACGGGAGAACCGGCCCGTCACCGCCCAGTCCCTGACGGACGCGCTGGGGAGCCGCATCCGCAAGCCTCTGGTGCAGAAAACACTGGAGGCCCTGCTCGAGCGACAGGTGCTGCAGTGCAAAGACCTCAAGAAGGTGCGCTTCTTTTTTCTCAATGTGCCGAACCCGCAGACGGCGACCGCAGAAATGGCGGACGTGCCTGCGCCGCCTGAGCCCGCTCTCGCTGGCCCAGAGGAGGACGACCTCGCAGAGGTGGAGACGGTGGGCGGGGCGGCGGACGCGCTCGTGGACAAGGTGATGTCCCTGCGCGCACTGAACGAGGCGCGTGCGACCGAGCTGGCCCAGTTGGCCGCCGTCCCCACCATGGATGAGCGCCGACTGAAGTTGGACGCGCTCACGAGGGAGGTGGAGGCACTGTGCGCGTCTCTGGCCCGCATCCAGTCCGCGCGGTCGCAGGGCAGCGGTCAGGGTGTGCCCGCTGTCGCTGATGTGCACGCGCTCGTCTCCCACCACCACACCGCGCGCGGTCTGTGGAAGGAGCGGAAGGAGTTCACACTGCGCCTGATCGAGGCGGTGATGGGTGACGTGTGCACACTCGCTGAGCTGAGCGAGCTGTTCGGCATCACGACGGACGAAGAGGCGGGCGTCTCCTTCCGACACTCCGCCCTCGCGATTCCACGCGTCCCTTCGTGTACCATGCCAGCCATCTGAGGTGTCAACGGGCCAACACCTGCCCAGAGAGTGAGACACACACACACACACACACACACACACAGACAGATTTTTTTTTGGCACTAACTCGTTGTTTGTTGTCATTGCTTTCCTTGTCTTTCCTCTCTTTTTTTTTTCTGCTTACTAACAACAACAACAACAGCAAAAAACGACGTTGAAAGACACACTGACTGTGACACCTGCGAGACTAAGGGAGAACACCTCAACACGGGCCACACAATGTGTACTTCGGGTTACACAGGCCGGCCTTCGCTCCATGTGTTCTTTTTCCCTCTTTCAACCTTCTTCTCTCTCTTATCGCCCTCTCGCACCTCTTGCCGCCATTTTCTTGCCTTATTCCTATTCTTTTACCTTGTCTGTCCTGACTATCCCCATCTTTTTCTTTTCGAGAGCACCCTCTCACAAACTGACCCGTGCTAGTCTCTGACCTGTGCGTGTGGTGCGTGTGTGTCCGTGCACGTGAAGCTGTTATCTTTCGAGACTACTTACCCTTGACCTTCACTCGGGCGTCTCCCTCTCTTTCTGCGTTCATTTTCACCACCATCCTGCAGCCTGCGGCAACATGTGCGCGGCCCCAGTCGAAGAGCTCTCCCTGCCAGAGCTCATTCAAACCGCGAAGCAGCAACTCTTGACGCAATGGAACCAGGACACCAACGACGTCCTTGCCGAGTGCTTTCAGCGCGTTCAGGCGGGCCTCTATCAGCGCTTCCGCACCCTTGACGAGCGTGTTCGACGCGTGCAATCCGACACAGAGCTCGCGACGACGTCACTGCAGAACGTGAATAACACCCTGCTGCTCATGGCAAACAAGCAGTTCGTGCAGTGCCGTATTGCCACCAGCGCGGACACCACCAAGGACGACATCACCCGGGACGACGAGGAGAGCGAGGAGAGCGAGGAGAGCGACGAGAGCGACGAGAGCGGCAGCGAGAGCAGCGGAAGCGGTCGCGACGTGGCTGCCCCTGCCGCACCACGGGCAGCAGCACCGGCCGCGTTGCGTCTGCGCCGTCCACGCGACGTACAAGTGCGCGAGGCGGTCCTGCACATTCGGCAGCGGCTCGTCGAGCAGAGCGAGGAAGTTCTGGACCAGCACATCGTGCCCATCCTTCTTCCCGGCGACGAGCGCGAGGAAGTCGAGCAGGAGCGTGCCGTGTGCACACGCCGGACACGCTATCGCCGGCGCCGCTTCTTCGCCTACTTGGGCTCCAGCACGTTTGACCGAGACCCGTACGGCGGTCTGCGCGCCGCCTTGACAGGGCTGACTGTGCCGCAGGAGGTGGCCGCGCTCGAAGCCGAGGCCAACGCAGACGACGGCGGCGATGAGTGGGGGAGCGAGGAGGAGGAAGCCGACGGGGAGGGCGGTGCCACCCGCGCAGCTGCGGTCCGCGCTGGGCCGTACAAGGTGCCGATCCCGCTGCTGCTCCCCCCGCCCGCACCCGTGCCGCTCCCAGCGGGGCCTTCGAAGGGCTCCGGCAGCCGCCTTCCGCCCAGCGCCAGCGCCAGCGCCGCGGCTCAGGGCCAATCGACCGCATGGCCACCGCGCCAAGGGCCGCTCCCCCCTCCGGTGTCGCGTGTTGTCAAGTCGGCGCCGACGAAGACGGGCCCGGCACCGAAGAAGAAGAAGCACACGGCGAACCTCTTTGGCTCGTCGGACTCGTCGCTGTCGTCGTCCTCGTCGCGCGCGTCTTCGGCCGGAGCGCCACAGAGGTTCGCCGCACCCGCCGCGCCACGGAAGACCACCGCGGCCCCACCGCCCAGCGCGAAGACCGCTGGACCGGCCAAGAAGACAAACCTCTTCGGCTCTTCCTCTTCCTCTGCGTCCTCGTCTGCGTCCTCCGCCTCCACCGCGGCCCCACCGGTGAAGGCGAAGACAGCCGCCGCACCGGCGACGACCGCCACGAACGCGATGCGCGCCGCACCAGCACGTCGAACGAATCTTTTCGGCAGCTCTTCGTCCTCCTCGTCCGCGTCGTCCTCCTCGGTGACCTCCGCCTCCGCGTCCTCGTCCCGCAGCACGTCGGCCGCCTCCGCTGCCGCCCCAGCGCCGCCCGTGCCGCCCTCCACACTGCCGCCCCCCTCAACGGATCGGCCCGACACAGTAGACACAGCAGAGGCAACGGCCAGCACGGCCAGCACGGCCAGCACGGCCAGCACGGCCAGCACGGCCAGCACGGCCCACCGGCGCACCACACCACTGATTCGCGTGGTGGCCACTTCGGCAGCGGACGCGCCACCACGGGCCGCGCCCGCCTCCGCCTCGACACGGACAGAGCCCGACGAGGCGGCGGCGGGTGAGTTCCTTGTCGCCCCGCCGCCTCCCCCGCCTCTGGTGTTCATGTCACTCACCCCCCCGCCCCTCGAGTCGCCGTCGTCTGGGAGGGAAGACACACGACCGCCGGCTCAAGACTTCCGCGACGGTGCCGCGACGCAGCGCCCCGCACGCGGCGGCAATGTTCTTTCCACGAGCTCTGACGATGACCTCTAAAGACTATCGTCCACGCAGACCTTGTCGCGTTTTTGTCTTTTTCCCCTTTGCACTGCCTTTTCCCCCCACCCGTATTGCTTGATCGTCATCCGTGATGACATCTCCGAAGAAAACAGACAAACCAAAAAATAAATAAATAAATAAATAAATAAAACAAACAAACTAGTTGAATAGCACAAAGTTGCGCTTGGCTGGCACCCCGTGCATGAAGAAGTGAACTCCCGGTAAGGTACCCTCATTTTTGCTTCCCCGCCGTCTTCACTTCTTATTCTTATCTCCTGACCCCCCTCCCTCCCCCCTATGTGCTTGCTGTACTTACCCCCTCTCTCTTTCCTTGAAATCTCACCTTTCACTCCGTGCGAATTGCTTCTGTCGTCTCATTGCCTCTTTGAACCTACATGTCTCTTTTACCACTGAACGTCATGCTCTCAAAGCGCAACACTGAATCATTCAAGCCTCACCTTTTCTACCTCCCCTCAAAACAGACAAACAGGCAATATGGGCTGCGGATCTGCCAAGGACTCCAAGGGTGAGTTTGTGAATGGCTTTCCAGAATTCACGGGTAGTCACGCCGACTTCAAGATCGACACGTGCGTCTGCAGTCTTGAGAAGGGAAACGGCATGGTGTTCCGCCTCGTGGACAAGAAGCATGACACTTGGGCGTACTACAACGACACGACCTTGTACGAAGTTCACGTCGAGGTCCTGTTCAGCAAGGCCTGCAAGATCGAAGCGCTCGCCGACACCACCCTGGAGGAGCAGGAGGACGGCGAGTGGCTTGCGCACACGGTTGTGCCACCTCTGCAGACGGTCATGTTCATCCAGGGCCGCGTCAACGGCTTCAAGGCCAAGATTACCGCGTACACCGCTGGTCGGTCCGAGCTGGTGGGCGACGAGGAGCGTGATTTGGGCACACCCGTCGCCGAGAACTTCGAGACGGAGACGGAGGTGCTGTCGCCCGTCAGTGTCCTGACGCCGATGAGCCCCGCTCTCAGTATTGTGGTGGTGCCGACACCTCAGGCAATCACCGCGTAGCCGAGTGCCCGCCGGCGCACGGGTCAAGCGACGGACAAGGAGACACAAACTTGCTGTACCAAAATCTAACAATACCGACAGAGCAGCCATCACGCGATCAACGCAAGGCACGGAAACAGGAAAACAAATAATATCCCGCGGACAACAACAACAAGAGCCAAAACGGCCGCGCTCCCGCCTGCTCACCCACAAGGGATGGAAACAAGTCGCAGCCAGAGTGTCGAGCGTTCCCCACCGCAGACAAGTCCTTTCCCACGAAGACACACACACACACACACACTGCCATGAGAATATATTTTATTTTCGTCTCGTGTTATGTTTTGTTTACACACACACACACATTTCACTTTTTTTTTTCTCTCCACATACTTGACTCAAGTGTTGGCGCGAAACATGCTCTGGTATTCCATCACATATGCATGTTCTTCCGCTGACACATAGCCACCCACCCACCCAAAACTGAGCACTCACGGAGCGGAGAAAAGGATGCGACGGCGCAGGCCGTGGCTTGGCTGCACGCCCCCCCCCCCTCCACACGCGCGCCGCTTTCCTAGTATGATATCTGGTCGAGCCTACTCAAAACACATGGTTTTCCCTACCTTCCTGCTTCCTTGGTTAAAAAACAAACAAACAATCAGGGAGTGGGGCTTGCCGATTTTTTGGTTATCGCCGATGACAAACCTTCCCTGCTGTGAAAAATGCTTCTTCTTTTTTTATGTTTTTCTTTTCCCCATTTTTTTTTTACGTGACTTCGGTTGTTTGAGGAAGCGTGATTGCTGGCGAAGTGGTCTCCCCTTTGTGCGAAACCATTATTCTTGCCATTACCATTTAAAACTTCCCTTTTCTCCTGCAATTCATCTCTTTTCCATATGGAATAAAAACAAACAACTACACCAGTGATTCTCTTTCTCTCTTTCTCTCTTTTCTCTCTTCTTTCTTTTCTTTCCCATTTTTTCGTGCTCGGCCTGTGCGGGAGAGAATGGCTGCGCTGACTGCTCACACGCGCGGTCCGTGTTCATTTCAATCCCCCATTGGCTCGCATACCGGCATTCATTCATTCATCTTCCCCTTTTGTTCACCAAGTTCTCTTTTTTTTTGTGCTCGCCATTCCAAGTTGTTGTTTTCTACCCCTGCACCGTCAAAATTAATTTCGTCGAATCCCCGCAGCCCATGCACTTATTGTTTTCAACATTTTTTTTGTCCACTCGTTAATTGTTTCGTGTTTTTCTTTTGGTATATTCCCTCTTCCTTTCTTTCCTGTTTGTTTGTTGTACTGTGAACGCAACTGAGATCATATGATTTGCTTTTTTTTTCTCGCTTCGGTCTTGCTTGCACAACACCTGGCGTTTCTCCAAGGCAAGTCTGTGTCGCTCAGATCGCTTCGATGCGTGTGTCGTGCGTGTCTCTCAATGTCACCCCAACACGTCGTCGCAGCAAGGGTGAGCATTGCGCGACACCAGCGTGAAGAATCGCCTCGTTACGCTTGCAGGCTTCTTGCAATGCGAACGGATGTGGGCCTGTCAGCCAACTACAAAAGAAAAAAAAACCACTTTGTTGGACAAATGCTGGTGCTACCAGACACACCACTAAGCGAACGTACACACACACACAGAGCAACCCACATCGTTAAACAGGCAGGCCAGTCGCGTATCTTCTCGGCGCAGGTCTGCTCTTCCTTGTTTCATTTACTTCGTGTCACGAGCAGTATTGACGGCAAACTCTTACTGCATCTGGTTCAGCAGCTTTTTTGCTACTTGTCCTTTGAGCACGGCAGACATGCTCACACGCAACGAGCAAACCTGTGCCGATGCACCTGCCACGTCGTACACCAGTCCGACAATTTCACTCTATCATTCTCTCTTCCTCCTTCTCGCTCACTCTTTCAAAAACCTTGCAGTCTTCTATACCTGGGAGAACTGATTTTGTTCGCTTCGCACCGTCTCGCTTTCTCACTTTTTCTCTTTCCACTGCCCTCGTGCACACGGCACACGTCCCAACAATGCTGTGGAATGTGGAGGGCAAGGTGGCGGTGGTGACTGGCGCGAGCTCTGCGATGGGCCGCCGGATTGCCGCAACCTTGGCACAGAAGCACAAGATGCGGCTTGTGTGCGTGTCTCGCAAGCCCCTCTCACTGCCCCTTCCGGAAGGCAGCGTGGCGATGCAGGCGGACGTCTGCGTCGCGCAGGACTGCGATCTGCTGTTCCAGAAGGTGCACCGCGAGCTGGGCCCCGTGTCGGTGCTCGTCAACTGCGCCGGTGTGACGGTGAGCAAAGTGTTTGTGCGCAACACCGCGGAGGACTACGACACCGTGCTCAACACAAACGTCAGGGGTGCGCTGCACGTGACGAAGTCTGCACTGCGCCAGGGCGGCATGCTCGCGGTCGGCAGCGGCAGCGTCGTGCACATTGGTTCCGTCGTGGGCGACATCGGCAACGAGGGCCAGGTGCTGTACGGCGCCTCAAAGGCGGCCTTGTCTGGCGCTGTCAAGTCACTGGCGAAGGAGTACGGCACCAAGAATGTGCGCTTCAACGTGGTGGCACCGGGCCTCGTGGAAGGCGAGGGTATGTCCGAGACCCTCACCGCCGCTCAGCGCGAACGCTGGCAGCGTCAGTGCCCGCTCGGCCGTCTGGCCACGGCAGACGAAGTCGCAGAGGTCACTGTCTGGCTCGCGCTGTCAACGTACGTGAATGGGCAAACACTCTGCGTGGATGGAGGCGCGTCATGACCGAGGCCGGGCAGTACGTCACGGCTGCTGTCTAGACGTGATGCACGATCACGGCAGCGCGTTGAGGCCCAAACACATCGGTGCGCGTGCACCGACAAGTGAGCTACACTGGCAAGAACACACACAGACACACACACTCGCAAGAACACACACACACACACACACACACACACACACACACAAATTCGGCTCACACACGTGGGGAGACCAAGCGGCGTTCACAGCAGCCGCAGTCCGAGTTCACTCAGCCTTCTCGCCATGTGCTGCCCACACACACACACACACACACAGATACACCA
>JASANQ010001064.1:0-20049 GCA_030849645.1 Wallacemonas sp. Wsd | reverse complement strand
TTGTGAGTGGGGGATGGGTGTGGCAGAATGCGCGTGTGTGTACGTATGCACGTATGCACGTATGCACGCATGCACGCATACTTGTGAGGAGGGCAAAGCTTCTCCTCACCGTTCGTCACGCGCACTAGCAGCGCTGCAGGCGATGCCGCGTGGTGCGCGCCGCACCGGCATGCGAGCTCCGCCCCAGCCGCGGCCCCGGGACGCGTCGTGATGTGTTTGGTTGCAGTTCGCGGACAAACCTTATTTCACCGGGTCCAGATATATAAGCGGAAAGCGACTAAAAATACAAAATGAGTGGGAAACACAAAGTCTGAAAAGTACACTGTTTCAGTGAGTTGAAGGCTTGATGATGCAGTCACGACGTTCGCAGATTGTGCAAGGATAGTACGGGCACCCCTGACAAGCCTGCACATCGTGAAAGACAAGTTTTGTTGCACATATAGCCTGGCGAAACAGAAAAACAAAAAAAAAAACGTAAATCACATAGCGTGTGGGAGGCTACAGCGTGCCGATGATAACCTTTGTTGGGCATTAGATCGGCTGCGTCTTCGTCTCGTGCCGCTGCCTCACCACCGTCTGTGATACGAGGTCACACGTGGGCCTGCCGCGCGGTACCAAACTATGATGTTCACATGGTCTAGTCGATCCACAGCCATTTACGTGTGTGGTCGCATTGTGTTTTTCAGACACTTGTGGATGCGTATGCGGGTGCATCAAGGGTATGCAGTGTGTGTGATAGGGAGAGAGAGTAGGCTGTGGAGCGACCGTGCGCGCTTGCGGGGGGTCGACGTTCTTGACGAGTCTGTGCACATGTCAACCCAGCCAGCATGCGTGGCGCGCTTATGGGCGTGCGTCGTTGCGTGCTGCTCCTGTCGCCATCGTCTGCCCACTACCCAACGTAGATGGCGAGGGAGGAGATCAGCAGAAGCAGCACGCCGACGACGGTGGGCCGCACCACCACCGAGGCACCGTTGGCGGTGGGACGCCTGACGCAGGTACTGCCGGAGACCTGGTACGCGGTGCTGCATGTGCCGCACGTGTACCAGTCGATGCAACCGCCGCAGCCGGGGATGCGCACGGAGCACAGCACACACTCCAGGCGCGTGTCTGGGTTCAGAACGTAGCCAATGTCGCACTCGCAGCAGGTGCTTGTGTCAACCTTGCAGCACGACTTGCAGTTCGGCACGTTGCAATTCGGCGACGGCGTGGTCCGCGGAACACATGCACCGTTCAAAAGGTCGTACTCGTCATCACAGCCCGTGCAGTCGCACGTGACAGGATCCAAACCGACACAGTGGAGTGGGAGCGGCGGGCACACGCTCGACACTTCAATGGGGTCGTACATCGCTGTGCAGTAGGGCACATATAGATCGGTCCCGCAATCGCAGCTGCATGTGGTCCCACTGGGGGTCACCTGGGCCCCATTGAGGCAGTGGGTGTTCGCGCAAGTCCCTCCCGTTTGCCCGTTGGCGTCGAAGACGTTCACGTTGCCGGTGACACCTGCAGTTTCCCACTTTGTCACGGTGTCCAAGTAGGCACCGCCAGCCGTACTTGCGCCGCTGACGTAGGCCTGACCCGGTGAAATGTTCATGGTAGCCCCCAATGAGGCACCGCCCGTGAACGGACCAAGCGTCACACGCGAGGCGGCGTCAACGGTACTTGCGGCGAGTCCGGGGATGTACTGCGCACCGGTGGGAACGGAGCCGGACGTCTCCAAGACGGACGCTCCAGACACACCGAAGGTGCCTGTAAGGATGCCGCCAGAGCCCGCCGTCGCGCTCGAGACGCGATAAAGGCTCTGATCGGTGACTTGTACCGTGCCAGGGTTGACAAGAGCACCTGCGCACGAAGTGCAGCTTGCGTAGTCGATCGCGAAGACGGACTTTGAAGCGACTTGGCTAGTGCCGGTGCTTGAGTAGATGGAGTTGATCGCGCTGTTGGTGCTTGCTTGCTCGACGAAGAAGGCACTGATGTCATTGACCGTGACTGCTCCCGTTGCAGAGATCATGGACTGACCGGCTGCTGCTGTCCACGTGGCGGAAGGGTTTGTGATCACCAGAGAGGAGTTGTGCACCAGCGACAGGCTCGATAGCGTGAACAGGGGGCCTGTGAGCGCCGCGCCGGTGGTGCTGATAAAGCGCACATCGCCGTTGCGCGGAAAGTTGTTGGCGAGTGTGATGGTACTGGTGGTAACAGTCATGGCGGAGACGATGACGGCGATGGGGCGGGAGTTGTCTGCATCGGCCGCGCCTAACCCTTGGAAGGTGAGGCCACTGCCTGAGACTTGTCCGTTGATGATTGAGATGGTCAAACCATCGGCCACGTACGGGATGTGTGAGAACACAAACCTGTCGCCGTTGAACGCCATGCCCGAGAAGCTGAGCTGTGAGCCGTCGAGTTCGTGGTCCTGTGCGTGCACGCTGAGCACGGCGACCAGGGTGGCGATGAGCAGCACCGCGAGCGCGGCGCGGCGTGTGTGTGAGCGCATTGTGACGATGAGAGGAGCTGCGGAGGCAGTCACAGTGTAGTTGTGGTGGTGGTGGTGCACGCGTGCGTGTGTGCTTAGGTGATGTTTAGCTTCGTTTGTGCGGGATCGTTTGTGTGTGATGGCGTGTGTTTCGCGTTGCGGTTGTTTGTGTGCGGAGGACGAGGGATGCAAGGAGATAGGATGAGAGGACGAGGAGGAGGTGGTAGGTGGAGGATGACGTTGGCGACGGAGCAGCCATGCGTACGTGCATGTGAGTGTTGTCGCAGTGCGATGCACGGCCAATGGAGGGTGCAAGGTGTTCCCGCGCGGCACGCTGCTGACATGCAGTCCGCAGGCAACAGCCACGCGCGCGCGTGCGCGACCTTGTTCGTTTGCTTGCCAGCCGTTGCTTGCCAGCCGTTGCCACGCACACACGCACACGCGCACGCACACGCACACTGCACATGCAGAATCTATCAGACGTACGATGGCTGAACGGAGTGTTTTTGATTTTTATTTTGTACAGACGACGCCGTGACGTGTTCTTGCGCAAAGTTGTCAAGGCCGCTCACAACGCCGCGTTTGCCTGTTGTGAGGATGTCTTACCTCGCCCTCACTCTGCGGTTTTGTTTTGTTGCGTTTGTTTTTATTTAGCTGTACATGAAACGAAGCCACTCTTGCTGTCTCTCCCGGGGTCTTGACCTCTCGGAAATCCATCTCTTGACACACTCACATGTGGGAAATATTCACACTGACCGCGGCACCCGTACCTGCATGCACATACGCAGACACAGATCCACACTAACAACAATAAAATGGGCACGAACAAAAGCATTTCCGGAAGACCGACACCACACAGAACAAAGACAGAGTACTAAAAAAACAACAACGTATGTCGTTTTCTGTTCTTTTCTCTTGTTGTCTGCCCATAAAAACATGTCTTACTCTCGCTCAAACGAGAAGGCCCATGCGTTGCTGATCATCCTGAGCCTTCGCTCTAAGCGCCGCTGGTGCCGCTGTCTCCGCATGTACGGCCTGTAGCAACGCCAGCGCTTCGGCGTGGGCTTTGCCGGCTGCCATCAGGGCGTGGGCCAGCCGGTACCGCGTAGACGCCACCAGTGTGGCGGTGTCTGTCTGCGAAGGACTCCGCATACCATCCTGACCGCCAGAGGAGTCGCGGAGGAGCTGAAGTGCGCGGCGCAGACACAGCTCGGCGAGCTCCACATACCCTGCAGACAACAGCACGCGCCCAAGCTCCGCCTCGAGGCTGGCATCCACCAACCCGTGCTGATGCGCTTGCTGAACCGCCGCACCCACCACGGCGCCAGGCGCCGTGCCGCCCTGACGACCGGCACTGCCGTTCGCGTACAAGTGAACCAGCGCCAGCAGCGCCCACGTACGCGGATTCCAGCAATCCAAGCGACTGGCCTCACCGAGGCACGCCTCCGCCGCGGTGTAATCGCCGAGTCGCAGGTACGCGGTGCCCGAGGCGCTCCACAGCAGCGCCGTCTCCGGCCAGCGTGCCAGTGCAATGACGAGCACGCCGAGTGCGTCACGGTACCGGCTGCGCCTCATGAGGAGGTTGCTCAGCCGGACGTAGGACTCCAGCCACCAACAAGGCTCGAGCAGCGGGGGCAGACCGTCCACGGCGCCGGCCGCCTCGCTGGGCGGTCTGCCATTGGTTGCCGTCGCCGGGCCTGCCAGGCGTGTGGCACGGCCGGGGTCCGCTTCCGCGTCCGACGAATCGGTGCGGTGACCCGCGTTCGCCAGGCACAGCGCGGACCTGAGCGCGGTGAGGCTCGACGCGGCCCCCTCCTCGACGCCGTCCGCGAGCGCCGACGAGGCCTCCAGCACCACCAGCTCGGCCTCGAGGACGTCGGCCTCTGCCCAGAGGCGGCTCGCGTGCGCGGTGGACACGGCCCGGCGGCACTGCCCCAGCGCGCGCCGCGCCTCTGTGTACTGGCCCCCTTGCAGAAACAGATGCGCGTACAGTCGCTCGGCGTACGCCTGCCACGATGGCGCGGGCGATCCACTCTCTGCCCCGTCAGTGGTGGTGGTGGTGGTGGTGGTGCGGGAGAGCGCGAGGGCAGCCAGACCTCGGTGGTGCAGTCGCAGCGCGTATTGGGCCACCTCCAGGTACGTCCTGGCCAGAGAGAGATCCGTGAGCTCCCCGACCGGCGAGTGATGGGGCGGCGCCGGTGCGGCGTCGCCTTGTCGGGCCTCGTGCGCCTTGCGGAGGGCGTAGAGCCTCTCCGTCTCCGCGGTGCCGGCGTCCGCGCTGCCGGCCGTGGCGCGCTCCAGCTGCCGCACGTCGAACATCACGCACACACACGCCCAGGCGAGCGTCGTCGTCTCGGACGTCGGTTGGACATCCACGGCGCACTGCAGGTACACCTCTGCCTCCTCGTGGCGATGGCGGGCGAGCAGAAACAGCCCGTAGTTCAGCAGCGCGCGAACGTGGGCCGGTGCGTGCGAGAGCGCCTCACGGTAGCTCGCCTCCGCCTTGTGCGCGTGTCCGTGCTCCCAGCGGCAGTACAGATCGGCAAGATCGGTCCACAGCTCACCGAGCACCGCCGGGTCGGAGTGGGTGCCGTCCGCCATCGCCGCGTGCGACGGCGGCGGCCCCGAGCGCGCCTGCGAGAGGCGGGCCTGCAGGCAGCCCTCGGCTGTGGCAAAGTCATCGACGAGCTCGGCCTCCGCCGCGCGGCGATGCCACGCGTCCAGGACAGGTGCCGACGCGGCGTCTTCGGTGGCGTGTATGGGCGAGTGGTGCATGCTCGCGGTGGTGGTGTGGTCGGGGCTGGGGGTGGTACGGTTGGTGTCAGCGACCGTGCGGAGGATCTGATGCGTGCGCTCGAGCAGCGCCACGTACAAGTTGCTCGTGAGCTGCACGACATCGACGTCTGTCGCGGTGCCCGCCGAGGCGGCCCCGTGCGCGCGGGCCTGCCTTGCCATGCGGGCCACCAATGGGACGAGCTGCTGCTTGTACGCCGCGAGCCGCCCCGTGGACTGCACAAACGACATAAAGTGCGCGCGTGTGTTCGCTACCGCACCGCCACTCGCGTCCCCACTTCCTCGCTGATGTTGTTGTTGCTGTTGTTGCGCGAACTGCGCGAACTCCGCAAACAGCTGCTGTGCAATGGATTCCAAGGCATCCGAGACGGGCCCCATGCCCCCATCCAGCAGCGTCGCGGCCTCGCGCACGGCCGTCGAGTGGGCGTCGGCCGCCGCACGCGTGGGCAGCAGCTGGGTCGGCACGACGCCAGGACGCACACGGTCCTGCGGCAGGCGGGTCAGCGTCTGCGCCACGCAAAGACTGACCAGCGCGGACGTGCCGGCACGCACGTACGGGTGCGGCTGGCTAACGTCGGGCAGCTCGCACAGAATGGCGGGCATACCGTTGGCCTTGACGGCCTTGCGGGCGGTTGCTTTTTTCCGGCGCTGATCCTGCGCGGCGGCGGCGGCGGCGGTCCCCGCAGCGGGTGCGCTGGAGCCGGAGGCAAAGCCGGTGGTGGAGGACAACGTGCCCTCACCGGGCGTCACGTCGGCCCGCGAGGCCGGCCCATCTTGCGCGGACGCCGGCGTGAGCGGCACGCGGAGCTGCGCGCGGGTGGCCCCGGGATCGGCCAGCGCCGTCAGAGGAATGCGGATGTCGGCGGTATAGTACGCGGCACACAAGTCCTCCCACTCGGGCGGGGCGTTGGGCTTGAGCGTGCGGTGCACCGTCAACACAAGCGGCTCGCCCGTGCGAATGAGCCGCTGCAGGTGCTGCTCCACCGCCGCCGTCAGCGGGAGGCGCACCACGCAGGGCGGCACGGCCTGCGCGTCGGGCAGCGGCGGGGCGGCCGCGAAGGCGTCGGACGCGGCCCCACCGCTCGCTGCCAGCCCCTGCCCCGCACCCCCTGCCCCGCCGCCCGCCGCTCCGCCGGCCGCGGCCGCCCCGGCCTTCTTGAGGCGACGCCGCCCGGCTGCGCTCTCGGCCCCGTGTGCGTTCGGCGAGGGGTCGTGGACGACGCTCGTCGCCGCCGTGCACACCCACAGCAGCACCGGTGCGGGGGAGGAGGCACCGTCCTCGTCGTCGGCCAGCGCGGCCCCGCCGTCGAGCGCGTCCTCCTTGGCCGCCGCGACCACCGCCTCCTCCACCGCGGCGGGCACATCGCGCAGAGGACGCACCTCCTCCCCCGCACAGCCGCCCGCCGCAGGCATGGCGTGGTCCACGTAGCGCATGTAGGCGGCGAGCGGGGCCAGCAGGCGGCCAAAGCGGAAGAGCGGCACTGCCTGCAGAGTCGAGCCGCTGGCGGCCTCCGCAGCCGTCGTGTGGTGCGGTCCGGTGCTCGCGTCCGCCGCCGCCTCCATCGCGGAGAGCTCCGAGGTGCTGGTAGTGGCCGGTGCAGCAGCGGCGGCCGTGGCCTTGCGGCTTTTCTTGGAGTCGGCCGCAGACACACTCGCCGCGCTCGGCTCGGCCACGCTCGTCGTGCTCTTGTCAGCCTGCGCGGGGTCGGCGGTCAGTGCACCGGAGCTGGGCCACTGCACAGTCACGTCATATCGGAAGGGATGCAGGTTGTACGCCGGTGCCGCACCGGCGACAGAGACCGTGCTGGCGGCGTCCTTATTGTTGTTGTTGTTGGTGTTGTTGCTCGCACCGGCCCCGCTGGCGGCTGCTGCGGCAGGTGCCGGGCTCTCATACCACTCGGGAGGCAGGTTGAACACCTCGTGAAGCTTGATGTCCAAATGGTTTACATAGGCCTCGTCATGGGAAGCCGCAACGTCGCCGGACGGCATCGTTTGGGCTTTCGCGAAAAAGGCGACAGACTATAGAGGAAGATAAAAAAAAAAAATGACTGTCGTCCAAGTGGCGAACTCTCAGTGATCTTTTCGTATGTATGTTTCCCTCTTCACGCTCACGTAGGGGTCGAAAGTAAAAACTTGGAACGCAAGGGCAGCAAGGGTGCGGAGAACGAAAGGGCACGTACCGCAGGAATATGAACGCGTAAAAACACACAGTCAACGGGAAAAAAGAAAAGGAAGAGTCATTGAGCAAGTGGGAGGAAAGGAGAGAGAGAGAGTGTGTGTGAGAGAGGGCGTGCCTGTGGAAAAGTAAACAATGACACTACGCAATCAAGCCTCAAGGCAAATCCAAAAAAGTCCCTCCAAAACACGCCTTCACTGGCGGCGCACGCCTGCGCGTCGAACACCACCGAGGAACGGCCGCGAGGGCACCCAAATGCGGGAAACACACCGAGCCCACCACGGACGCACCGGCTCTGTGGCCTCGATTCCCCTCTCGTACGTGTGACAAACGCAATCATCACAACGGGAGGACGAACAGAGAAAACAAAACAAACAAACAAACGAAGCGCAACCGCACCGGCGCTACCATATGTTCTATATTGTACTTTTTTTTTTCTGTTGGCTGAACTATTGTTATTGAAGAAGGGCTTAACCGGATCACACGCACACACACGCACACACGGTCCTCTCACTTTGCAAAAAAAAAAGAGAGAGAGAGATAAAGTTAGCCAAGAGGAGGAGCCGCGGCCCGTGTGTTGATACTTATCAGATGGATAAAGAACAAAAAAAAACGGAAAGAACAAACAAACAAAAAGAAGAGAGTGACAACGAGCGAAACAGCCGAGTGACTGTCAAGCACTACCTCTCACCTCCCTCTTCCTACTTTGTTGTCGAGACGTTACTCGCGAGGACGCTTGCCGCCACGGCCGCCACGGCCGCCGCGACCACCGCCGCGACCGCCACGACCGCCACGACCGCCTCCGCGACCGCCCTGATGTGTGGCGGCACGGTCCGCGATCTCCTTCTCGACCTGCTCGAGCAGCGTCTTCTCGCCCTCGCCCTCCAGCTTGACGAGCTGCGGCTGCGTGCCGTTCAGCGTCGGCGCGCGCGTCTGCAGAGAGGCGACCATCTTGACGGCGGTGTCCGCGTCCTGGAACACCAGCACCGCCTCCTCCGCGCTCGGGGTGAAGACGTAGCGAATGCCCTTCTGCTCCTCGACGGGCCACATGCCCTTGATGTCGGAGAAGCGCTCAATCGCGCCGACGCCGGTCACGCGGTAGCTGCTGTCGGTCGGCATCGCCGGCGTGCGACGACCCGCGGCAGCGGAGGAGGACGCGCCGGTCTCGGCACCGTCCCCGTGGGGAGCGGCCTTCTTGCGGTCCTTGTTGCGCGCCGCCGCCTGGCTGGCCTTCTCGGCGAGGTAGTCGTTCTTCATCTGCGCGGACAGCTGCGCCCCCTCGAGGGTCGGCGGCGCCTCGACGAACTTCTTCGCCTCCTCCACGCTGCCAAAGACGACAAACAGCGACGGCTTGGTGCGGCTCTCGGGGCTGCTGTCCTTCGCACCGGGGTAGTAGCGGCGCCACACGGCGAGCACCTTGCCGTACTGGCCAAAGAACGTGGTCACCTCCTCGAGCGTCATCTTCGCAGGCACCGGCTTCACGTAGACGGTCTGCTCGTCCACCTGGATGGACTCGGGCAGAGGGGCCGTGCGGCGCACCGTCAGGGCCGCCTCGTCAACGGACACGGCCTCGCTGTTCTTGAGGGCCTCGGCGATGACCTTGGCATCCTTGGTGATGGAGTTGAGGCGATTGAAGGTGAGCAGCACTTCGATGGGCACGGCGCCGTCGGCCGTCTCGGACATCTTGGTCTTGAGGAAGATGTCGCGGGAGAGGTTCACGTCGCTGAAGTAGTACTCCACCTGCTTGACGATCTGCTCGGTGATGGAAGCCATTGTCGCGGGACTCTTTTTGTTGTTGTTTTTTTAGGAGTGGTAAAACGTGTGTGTGTGTCTGACTTTACCTTGACTTGTCCTAGTGTATTCTTATGTTTGAGCGAGTTTTTTTTCTGGCAGAAGTTGCAAAGGAGAAAGAAAAAGAAATTGAGAGAGAGAGAGAGAAGGGTTAGCATGGAGTGAAGGAAAGGGAGAAGCGCGTTGAAGTGAGCAAACGAACAAGTTTGAATCCAGCTGTTTTGTTTGTTTCGCTCGCAGAGGAGCCTTTCATGCGCGCACAGGGCTGTGCGTTGACTGGCAGCGGCCGCCATCTCGCCGACGCTGGCCTTTGTTTTTCTTGTTGTTCGCCTCCTCCCCCTTTCATCTCACAATTGCAGTCACCGGGGCCCTTTCATACACACCAAGGTAAACTGCGCACCCGTGAGAGGGCAAGAAAAGAAGTCGCTTCAACAATACCATCGGATCCGAACAAAAGGCCGGAGCTACGTTCCGTGTTATTTCCACTCTTGGTTTTTTTTTTCGCAGGTTCCTTGTTGCTAAAAGGTAGTTGGGACCGTCTTCCGGTACTGGCAATTTTTTTGTGTACAAGCTTGCTTTTTTTTTTTCCCAAAGACGTGCGCACGTGCGTGTCTTTCCCTCAATCACGCTCGCGTGGTGATGTGGTTACCGCAGCTCGGCACCCACGCACGTCTTGCGAACGTCAAATAGCGGCAAAACAACAGTTCGAAGGAAGAAGAAAATAACAAGAGAGATAACAAAAACGAAAGCGCTAAAAAAAAAAAACGGTGTGATAATCTTCGAAATTTGACGCGAGAAACAAAAAAAACTTTTGAGTTGTGGGTAATATCACTTATCTTTTGAATGAGCACACGCAGACAAGTGCTCGGAGACTGGTGTGGGTACTTTCAGGGGCACTCACATCCACAACAGAGAGGAGAGGAAAACACAGTTGAGTGAATAAACGCATCTCGTTGTTTTTGTTCTCCTGTCACAGCCCTTCAGTTTGCCAGTGCACGAGCCGTGGTGTGTGCCCAAAGAAGGAACACACAAAGACAGGCACAAGGAGAGAAGTCAAAAGACAGGGACAGTGGCATTCAGCTAGCTTTAAATCCCTCTTTTTTTTGTGTGTGTGTTTTGCTTCTGTCGTTATTTTGCCGTCTTTGCTTTCCTTTTTCTTAATTACTCCTGTATCGAACTGCTGTGACGGACGGAACGTGGAGCTGTGTGGCATGGCTACCATTTGCCGATTTGAGAAGCAAACGTACACACTTTTTTTTATCGTTCGATAATGAGGAGAGCATCTAGGTCTCCGTTCCTTACAAAAAAAAAAACACCATGCATATTTTCTGGGCTGAGATATACCCCATCCCCTTTACTTTTGTTCGTTTCACCACTTCGCTGCTTCTCTGAAGTGGTGCGAACATTTGAGACCCACTAGAGTGGAGAGAGAGAGAGAGAGAGAGAACCCACACTGACACACACACACACACATTTTTGTTGTTGTTGCTGCTGCCTTTACTGCTTGGCGGCCTGGGCCTCCTTCTTCGGCTTCATCTTCGGCAGCGTCATGGTGGAGATGAGGTTCTGCAGCACGGGCGTGTCGTCGACCGACTTCTTCACAAACGCGGGTTGCAGCACCACACTGTAGTAGTCGTTGCCCATCACCGGGGCCTTGATCACGGGCGCCGCCTTGGCCGCCGCACCACCGGCCGGGGCCGGGGCCGCGCCCGTACCGTGGCTCTGCAAGGCGCGCGCTGGCGTGGCGTCGTTGTAGTCGAACCCGGGCTGGCCGGCAAAGTCGCCCTTGAGGAAGCGGCCGTCCTTGCCCGTCGGGGCCACGCTCTTGAGCACGCTCGGCTCCAGTCCTGCGGCGACGCGCATCACACCGGGGCCACTGGCCGCGACCGCCGCCTCAACAGAGCCGCCGTAGAGTCCCTGCGGCGGTGCTGCGGCTGCGGCGGCCGGAGCTGCGGCTGCTGCTGAGGTGGGGGCGGCGGCGGGGGCGGCGGCGGAGGCCGGAGCGGCGCCGGCCGCATCCTCGGGACGGTAGTTGGCGACGAGATCAATCTTGGCCTTGTCGTCGACGAGGATGCCGATGGTCAGCCCGACGGTGGCCTCCTCGCCGTTCTGGCAGTAGATCTTGGCGAGGTAGCCGGGGTCGAAGCTGTTCGTGTAGTCGGCCACGGCCTTGTCGGTCTGCACGGTGCAGAAGACGTCGCCTTCCTTCACTAGATCGCCAACCTTCTTCTTCCACTCAACAATGGTACCACTCTCCATCGATGGGGAGAGGGCAGGCATGAAGATAGCCTCCACGTTGACGCCAGCAGGGGGCTCCGAGGTGGTGCCGCCGGCCGCAGGGGCTGCCGCCGCGGCCGCTGCAGGAGCCACCGGAGAGGCAGGGGCCGCTGCCTCCGCCGCCGGAGCCGCCGCTGCCTCGGGGGCCGGGGCCTCGTCACCGCCGTCCTCAAGCTTGTACTCGTCCGCCTTGGAGACATCCTCGGCGTTATCGACCATCACGGCAATCGTGCTCGCCACCTTCGCTTCCTGGCCATTGTTGACGAAGATCTTGGCGAGGTAGCCGGGGTCGAAGCTGTTCGTGTAGTCGGCCACGGCCTTGTCGGTCTGCACGGTGCAGAAGACGTCGCCTTCCTTCACTAGATCGCCAACCTTCTTCTTCCACTCAACGATGGTACCACTCTCCATCGACGGGGAGAGGGCAGGCATGAAGATGGTCTCGAAGTTGACGAGAAACAAAAGAGAGCGGCGCATCATGGTTGGCTCTGGGTGGGTATTATGATGGGGGTATTTTTTTGTGTACGAAAGACGAGGGGAAAAAGAAAACTGCAGGTGAATCAGTTTATGTTGCCGCAGCGTGTGAAGAGAAGTAGGGGGAGTAGGAGGAGTGTGTATGCGCACGCATGAGAATAGTGATAGCCAGTTGAAGAGCGAGGGGGGGGGGGGGGTATACAGTTCGTGGTCAGAGTGAATGAATACTGAACGCGTCCGTCGTGATGTTGATGCGTTCTCGATGATATCTGCACTCATGTATAATTGCTATTCTCGATTGGTTTCCGCCGCGAAGGAATAACGCGATCAAGCACGTGAGCAAACTGATCAGGAGAGAGACATCAACAGCATACTTGTCCTAAGCCACGGACGGCGTTCACGAATCACGGATAGAACGCAAATTTTTTTTTGAGCTCTCTTCGGGAACGTTGAGGGCGTGAGACACTCATGTCAGCAAAATCGTAAAGCAAAAGGAAATAGCAACAACCTCACAGGGAAAGCAAGCAAATAAGAAGAATGCAAGTGAGGAAGCATCGAAGGTGATGCGCAAGACACCACCGTGAGCAGCACACGACGCGACAAAAATATGAAAAACAAGGGGAAGAGGAACAAAGAGCAACACGACAAGGAGTACCAACACACACACACCTCATCATGGGCACACATGACGGATGCCATCAAGCAATTTCTTTCTTCCTCTCTAATTTTCTAGCTTCTTGGTTTTCATTATGTGTCGTTTTCATCATCCTCGTCATCGACTTCCAGCTTCTTTTTTTTTTCTTCGCGTCGCCCAGTGCCTTAGATCCAGAGCAGAACGATGATGATCACCACCAACAGAATCACACAGGACCAGAAGCCGCGGTTCTTGCTCTCGCGCAGGAGCTGAATCACATTTTGGTTTTGGCGGCGACTTTCGTCGGCCGTGCGCGTCACACCGGTGTGCAGGTGATCGAGCATGTCATCTTGCTCGCCCAGTTCGTTGCCGATATGCACGGCGTAATGACGGGTGTTCATGACGGAGTTGTGCAGCTCATCGAGCAGGTTGTTCTGCTCGTCGAGCTGAGTCCGAGGCTGGTAGGTTTGTTCGTTCATTGCGAAAAGTACGAATAGTCTGCAGCTAAACTTGTGTTATTCTCGAGAAGGTAAGAGGAAGAAGGTGGGAGAAGAATGAGATCACTTCCTGTACATCAACCGTCTCACCTGTTTTGAAAGATTCGGAGTTGTCTGGGAACGATTTTTATGCTTTGGGTTGGATGCTGTGGTCACGTACGTCACGAGGACTGTTCCCCTTCCCAGCCCTTTTGAGGTCCTCTCGGATGGCGAAGTCGGCGGACGGGCGGCAAAAGATCGTCCTGCGCGAGCCCGGAGTTGAAAAACAAAACGGGCAGAGGGGGAAAACCCAGTTTGTTGTCTGTATAGAGGAGCACTGTTTTTTGTGGAGTGAATGAATGACACATGAAAATGAATTTGACAAAGAAACGAAGGGCATCATTCAGTCCACAGCGAGGGGATATAAGTTGCGGCTGCTGCGAAATGAGCGGAGGGGGCTGCTGTGCGGCAATTGCTCTGGACTTGGCACAGCGTCCTCGGCTCACGAGTCTTTTACAATAATGACCGCGTGTGAGAAAAAAGAAAAAGAAAAAGAGAAAGAAAAAGAGAAAGAAAAACAAGAAATACGAGATTGTTGTGTCATAGGTTTCTCAATATTGCATCCACGTAAGAACCCGGCATCCAACTCGTTGACTTTTACAGAAGAAGAGAGATTAAAAAAAAAAAAAGAAAGGCGTCAGCGAAAAAACATAAAAGAAAAAAAAAGCTGTCCGAGGGAAAAGTAGGGAAACAAACAAGTGAAGGCTTCCTATTCCTCCCTATCGCTGCGTGATGTGTAATCGCGCTGCATCGGCTCAGAAATTGCTTTTTTTTTTTCGTTCAGTTAGGCTGTGCTTTCTACTCGGCCTGCTTCACGCGCATCTTCGCCTCGGCGTCGCGGTTCTCCCGCCGCTGCACGTTGAGACGCGAAATGAACGCCGTTTTCATAGAGTGGAGGAAGCTGAGATCGCTGTCCTCCAGCCAAACGTTGTTCGTCTTGCGCATCTCGTACTGCACCTTCTCACCCCACAGCATCACGTTCTTGAGCTCGTCGGCGGAGAGCGTCACCTGGAGCTTGCTCTTCTTGCTCTCCTTTTCACCGCGCAGCTTCTGCACGATGTCCTGAAGCTGCGCGGCCCACATGGACATATCTGTGTTGTCGTACATGTCGTGCAAGGGGTCGATCCGCGTGAGCATGTCCTCCTGCAGCGTGATCAGCTCCTTGATGAGCGCATTAATGGCGTCGATCTTCTCGATGTCGGCCGTGTAGTCACGAGACTCGGAGCACCCCATTGTTACTTTTGTGTTGTGGGTGGGTGTTTGGGTGTGCTTGGGAGCGAGGTGCTTGCTGGCAAAAAATGAAGGTGTGTGCTTCGAGACATGAAGGAGTGGAGAACAGGAGAGCGGGTGGTGAAGCCTGAGAGAAGAGTGGGATCAATGTGCATGTGCGCGTGTGTATGTCAGGAATCAGACACACCGGCGCGTCCGTGGAACAACCTGTCCCGACCATCGACAAGTGGTAATCAGGAGAATATGAGGAGAAGGTGGAAAGAGGAGAAAGACACGAGGTACGAGCACTGCACGTGACAAAGAGAACGTTTAGCGAGTTGTGCTTTTGATCGCACTTCTTCCTTTGCTTTTCCATGTTCTGGTACGATGCATCGAACGGTGCCAAATGGAGCTTTGTTTGTGCTGCGATAAAAAAAAAAGAGAATAAATGGAGATATCCACTGTCTGACTGTCTGTGTATGTGTGTGGGAGAGAGAGAGAGAGAGGCACCCACGTACGCGTTCGTCTTCTCTCAGAGTTATGCGTCGTTCTCTTCATCACTGGACGGACGCTGGCGCTTGTGTCCGGCCCACGACCCCACCGCTGCGGCCGGCGCCGCGGCGTATCGTGGCGTGGCTCTGTCCGGCAGGGGCGAAGGCAGCTGTGTCACCGACCCCTCCTCCCCGTCCGGGCGATCGTAGCGCACACGCTTCCACGGAGACGCCAATTGAGCACTGCCCCCATCCTCCTCCGCTGTCACGACCGCGTGCGGATGGGTCCCTGTGTAGGCGCCGTCACCGTCATCGCACCGGCGCTTGCGATCGGCGTGCGTGGTGTACGGATTGCGCGGGTACCAGCCAATCGCCAGCGGCGACGGCGCGAGAATATCGTCCGCGGTGATGCCCTCCCCGTCAAACGGATTCCGCACACCACGAGAGACGGCGGCCGCGAGTCGCTGCAGTGTGCGCGGAGACAGCGGACTCGTCGGCTCACCACGCTGTGCCTGCCACGCGCGAAAGGCGAGCGCCTCCGCGACGGGGTCCAGCTGCGGCGGCCGACTGCCCCAGCGTGTGCGGTGGAGGGGGTGCACGTCGAGCGAGGCCGGACGACGGGGCAGCTCAATGACATCTGGAGGAAGAGGCTCGTCAAGCGTGGATGTGGTCGGTGCGTCATCTTCGTCTTCTTCGTTCGCGAGAGCGCCGGAGGCAGTGGGGATGGCGGACGACGCCCACGGGTAGTCCGAGGTGTCGGACGGCACAGCGCCGTATGGAGAGGCGGACGAGGAGAACATCCGCAATGGAAAAAAAAAAAGAGAGGGCAATATGGCAAGAGGTAAACACACCGACTCACGTGTTTGTGCGTGCGTGTATGTGTGCTCTGGCCTGGTTTAGATCGTCTGAGCGTGCCGTGAGACGCGCGCGAAGAATTCTTCCCGCGTGTTGAAAAAAACAAAAAATGAAATCACAATGGCACACCTCCACACTGAATGAGGTGATGTTTGTGTGTGCCGTGTCTTGTTTGAGTGTTGATTTTGTTTTTTAATTTACCGGTTTGATGGTGTGCTTCAGACAATATACACGCAGATGGAGAGATGAGAACAATGTGAGAAGGAGTAGTGTGTAGATGTGTGTGCGAGAGAGAGAGAGAGAGGATGAGAGAAGGCAACTAGCAGCGAGTCAGGGAGAGAGATGAGCACATTTCATTTTGGGTCTAAGCAGCAAAATCGTCTGCCAGGCTATGCGAACCATGAGGGTTTTGTTGTTCGTTTTCATCTCGACAATATGCTTGTGCGTGCAAATACACCAGTCTGTGTGTCTCTACCATCTAAAAAAAAAAAAAGAGTAACATGGAAAAGAGAGCAATATTGAAAAAGAAGGCACAGCGAGGCGATCGATTGTCTTCGCTGTGCCGCCAGACCCTGTGGTGAGGGGAAAAGAAGGCAAGAAGACAGTCATGTCACCATTCACGGAAAGGCACCCAACCGCCCTGCCGCCCCCACGCCGACAGGATGCAGCGTATCCGGCGGTGGTGGGTGAAAGAAGGCGTCCTCCTCGTCATCACTCTCCTCCTCACCGACGACGCCCACTTGCTGTTGTGGCCGCTGAGCTGGCGACGGTGGTGAGGACGTAGGCGGTACACCAGCAGTGACAGCCGGTGGCCCGAGCGGCATCGTGGAGGGCAGGGGGCTCTGCGTGGAGGACGCGGTCCAGGCCCCACGATTGTACCGCGTGCCCCTCACAATGGTCTCCGGCGCCGCCGCCGTCCTGGCCGAGCGCGGTGATGTCATCGGTGACCTGTCCACCGGCGCCGCCATACCCTGCACAGGTCCTCTCGTGGCAACCGAGGGTGACATGGTGACTGGTGGGGCGTGTGGCATCGACGTCAGGGTCTCTTGGGAAGGCCGCGCGGTGAGAGCGGGGCGGCGACCTTCCGTGCACACGGCCGCCTGCCGCGCAACCGCGGGTGAGGCGGAGGTGTGTGGTGGGAGCGAAGTGGCGCGCGGCCGACTGCGCGCACGGCGGCCATGGACACTCACCGCGACCACGTACAGAATGACGAACAGCACACCCGCACCGAAGCCGCCCGCAATGGCGTAGTTTTCTTCCGCTAGTCGGCTGGGAAGTCGCACGTAGAGCGTGGTGGAGGAGGCATTGCTCATTGCACGAGTCTATTGCCACCTCGATTTCTCTGAAAGCAACGGAAGGACAGAAATAAAAACAAAACTCCGAGAGAGTGTGCGGCGAGACCAAAATAAACCAACAAAAAAATGAAACAATTCGAGAGGATCAATACACACGGCTCAAGAACTCACACGCATACCTGTGTGTGCGTGTGTGTACTACTTTTTTTTTTTGCGTGCGCTTCGACAATGATAGTTCACAGTCAACCACACACATGGACATGAAAAGGAGAAAGTGAGAGAGAGAACGGGCGAGAGAGGGGAGAAAAGGGAGAATATCAGGAGGCACTTGATACTAGACATGAGTTTGACCTCTTGCCTTCACCCTTTTTACACACACTTTGCATCATGGTCCACTTGGACAGTTGCATCTGGAAAAAAGAGGGCCAATCACGCACGGACACAATGAAGGCACAACTGTGTAGCAACAGCGGTCTCATCCTTTGAAGAAGAAAGAAATCACACTGCTTGCTTTCGCACCGTTGTGCTCGGCGGAACGGTGTTGGCCCGATCAAGGCTCTTTTTCCCATTGTGTGCGTGTGGGTGTGCTCAACAGTAACTCACATCTATGTGTCACCACTACTCATCATTGAGAGGGCTTAACAGAAAAACAAAACAAAAACAAACAATCAAAACAACATCAAAATGGCAGGTCCCGATCACAGACCGCAGACACAAGCACGCACGCACACACAGACAGGCGCGCACCCGCACCCAAGACATGGGGATAACATGCCTCTGCACAGGCGTTGTGGCCAGACTCACTTAAGCTTCTGCTTATCCTCTTCTTCTGAAGTTTTTTTTTCCGCCTTGCCCTCATTGGAGGGCTAGGTGGGTGTGGTTACTGGCAGAGGTAAAGGCGAAGGGTGTTATGATCGCCAACCACGGACACTAAGTTTCCATCCCCGCTCAGGCGAATGCAGCTCTCTCCGGCCGTGCCGGCGAGCGTGCGCGTGTCAGTCAACTGTCGTCCGAGCCAGAGGGCGGCTTGCCGCGCGGCGTGGACCTGCTGCTGCTGCCCGCGACCAGGCGTTGCCCCCGACGCACCGGCCCGCCCATCGTACCGCCGCTGCCCGGTGCTCTCCGTCACCACCGAGGAGGCCGCGCGGGTCTCGCCGCTGCCGTCCAGCGCGTAGGCCTTCAGCAGTGTCTGCGGCAGGTAGGGCACCGTGCGATCACCGTCGGCAGGGGACGGGGTGTAGGGGAACGCGTTCGCAATCGCCGCGTCCGCTGCAGCCTGCGCAAAGTCGGAGAGCGCGCTCAGCCCCACCACGCCGGCCTCCAAGGCGTCCTGCAGGTTGCTGTAGCCCCAGGACAGGACGCTCCCATCCACGCCGCACGTGACAAAGTCAGTGGCGTACGGCGCGTAGATCCCGGTGTGGGCCACACCAGTGGCGGCGGAGTGGCACAGCGGATGCTGCTGCTGCGCCAGGCTGTCCGTCGCCAGCGCCTGTGCGGCCACCGAGCCTTGCTGATAGTCCCAGAGCAGCACCACGCCTTCCTCCGTCGTCG
The DNA here is from genome assembly GCA_030849645.1 of Wallacemonas sp. Wsd. Lineage (NCBI taxonomy): Eukaryota > Euglenozoa > Kinetoplastea > Trypanosomatida > Trypanosomatidae > Wallacemonas > Wallacemonas sp. Wsd. Next base: position 1,503 of record JASANQ010001064.1, on the reverse strand, counting down.
CGTACACGCGCGCGTCCTTGAGGGTGAACCCGGTCAGCCGGTCACGCGGCGTCCAGCGCCAGACACGCGTCACCGCCTCGTTCGTGCGCACCAGCGGTGCCGACGAGGACGGCTGGCTCGCGAGGAGGCGCTCGCACAGGCTGAGGTCCACCTCGACTAGAGCGTGGTGACAGCGCAGCACCAGTCGCTCCACGCAGCCGGGCACCGCCATCATCTCCTCCACCGCGAAGCCGGACAGGAACGGGAGCTCGACCGTGTACTCCAGAGCCCCACGCGTGCCCATGACGGCGAGGACCTGCAGACAGACAGGCTGGCCGGACGCGCCACCGCCAGCGGCGGCCACCACCCGCGTTGCCGACGAAGACGGCGTGGCCTGCGCGGCAGCAGCGGCGGGGGCGTAGTTCACGACATTCTCCGCGCTGTTCAACGCCAGCGCGGCTGTCCAGATTCGACTGGTCTCCGCCGTGCCGTCCAGGCCGGCCACCGTCCGTGGGAGCCGGCGATAGCGCACACACGGCGACGTCTGCTCGTCGTCGCCATCGTCGTCCTCCGCAGAACGGCGGCGGTAGAGGTGTACTTTGGTCTTCACGGCCTCCTCCCCATCGGACCCTGCGTGTCGCGTGCAGCACTGCGCCACGACAAACACATCCGCACCATCGACGCTGCGGCCCAGGGCGAGCTGCGAGACCCACTCGCCCGGTGCGCGCACGTGCATGACTTGCATTGGCGCGCCCTCCACATTCGGTGTCGGGAGCTCCGCCACGGTGAAGTAGTTGGGCGAGCTGGTCCCGGCGTAGGCAACGGCGGCGATGGCGACCCCGCCTTGTGCGTGGTGCTGCAGGACAACCTGCTTCGGCGTGGAAGGGAGCTTCACGTGACTAATACACGGCAACATCGTCGGGCTTGTTTCCAGTAAGAACGACCTCGTGACCAACAGCGAAAACACACAAACACACACAAGTCGTACAGAAAGGAAAGGAGGACGGCAAGAGGAGTAAGGAGAGTTGTGGTGATGTTTAGCATGGGAGAGAGAGAGAGATATGAACAGTTGTATGAAATAGTGTCGGCGCAGGAAATAAAGAATAGAATTCAGTGGTGTCCCTCGGCTACATGGGTGTCAATATCATGGGATCAAACCCACGTCTCTGGGTGGCAGTGCCTCCACTTGACTACGTTTCCCCTTGTCCGTTTTTTTTGACAGTAGACTGCAAAGGTCCATGCCGATTGAGCACCGATGCGTGACATTCAGTCAACGCGCGCTTTGTTTCGGATATGTCTTCTGCAGTTCTTTCTTTTTTGGAAACTTGCTTCACAACTTTGAAGAACAATAACATCTCATTCGGCACTCCCTCTCTTTTCCACCGTGAGAGGGCCATTGCAGACAGGTATGTATCAGACGCGGAAAATGCAGAGGCGTGAATCAAAAGAAAAAAAAGAGGAGGTAAAAAACAAAGTGTGTATCTATGGGGGTAAGAGGAGTACCTCACCAGCGTGGAACCGCAT
>JASANQ010001063.1:0-19782 GCA_030849645.1 Wallacemonas sp. Wsd | reverse complement strand
TACCAGAGCACCCATTGCGTTCTTCTTTCGAGTTTGCTCTCTTGCCGATGCATTTTTACTTCTTTTACACCTTTCTTGTCTTACTTTCGATGCAATTGTTTTCTTTTGCTCTCGGCGATCCCTCTACGGATGGAGAGTCAACACAGAAACTGTACCCGTTGCTTGTGCAAACTTTTCACCGAGCCAATAGACGCCCACACTGCCTGCACTTTGCTCTCCCCTCTTCTCCGACCTCTCCTGAGTCACTTGGTTCGATGTGAGCAGCGCGCTCTCTAGTGCTCCACATGACACGCCTCTTTTCCCTCCATCCCTTTTCCGTGCTTACTGACCCGACCATCTTGATTCCCTCCCCTCTTTCTCCTTCTTCCCCCTGTCATTCCTCCTTCTCTTCACAACTGCGCGAGGCTAACTTTCCAGGCACCAGTCTGTCGAAGCTGGACGCACTCCCGGTGGCGAGCCTCGAGGCGCTCAGGCTCGACGGGTGCCACGAGCTGACGGGCGTCGAGCCGCTGAAAGAAGCTGCGAAGCTGCGCGTCCTCGGCATCAGTTGCGCCAACGTTTGCCGCGTTGACGCGCTGCGCTCATGCCGACAGCTGCGCAAGGTCGTTGCGAACAAAGTTGCGCAGTCAGCGGACATTACACCTCTTGCCGGGCTGCCTTTGTGTGGATTAGCTTCATGCAGAGAAGACAGCCATCACCTCGCTGAAGGGCTTCAACGCGTGCGCGAAACTTCGCTGTGTCTTCATTTGTGGCTGCGACTCGTTAACGGACCTCTCCCCACTGGCAAGGGCTCCCGCTTTGACAGAGATTCGCGCATGGGACAGCGGCGTGACCACGCTGACGGGCCTTTCTCGCTGCCCCAAGCTGGCGCGCGTGGATCTCGCGCACTGCGTTCTCGTCGAGGACGTGTCCACCCTCGCGGGACTCGATCGCTGCGCCAAGCTCCGCGAGGTCNTCTCGCTGCCCCAAGCTGGCGCGCGTGGATCTGGCGCACTGCGGTCTCGTCGAGGACGTGTCCACCCTCGCCGGCGCGCCATCTCTGGAGTTTCTGGCGGTGAGGTGCTCGCGTGTGTCCACCCTCGCGGGACTCGATCGCTGCGCCAAGCTCCGCGAGGTCGACGTGTCGCACACCGCCGTGACCGACCTCTCCGCCCTGGCCGGCCTCGCTGCCCCTGAAAAGACCAAAGCCGACGGCCTCGACGTGGTGACGCTGCCGTCCTTGGGCGGCTGCCTCAGCCTGCACACCATTTCCCTCGTCTCGTGCAAACGCTTAACAAGCCTTGCCCTTCCCGCGGACGCACCGGCTATCAAGGTGATTGAGGCCTATGTCTCCGGCATCACGAGCCTTGGCCCACTCCATCAGTGCGCTCGTTTGGAGGAGCTGCGTGTCCAACACTGCGAATCATTGACGAGCGTGCGCACACTTGCTGGCGCTCCCTCGCTGCATGTGCTCAGTGCAGACAGCTGTGCCCTGACCAGTGTGGACGGGTTGAGTGCGTGCCCGAGGCTGGAGAGGGTGACTGTGGGCGGTAGCGATGCGCTCCACAGCCTGGCGGGACTCGGCGGTGCACCGTCACTGAGGGAGCTCGGTGCAAGCTTTTCTGACATCACGGAGATTGGCCCGGTGAACACATGCCCTCTGCTGGAGGAGGTCAATCTTGGCTTCAACCACGACCTCGCTGACATCTCGTCTCTCGCAGGTGCACCATCGCTCAGGAAGCTAAGGGCTCTGTCCACTCGAGTGCAAAGCCTGTCCGTGCTGGAGACATGTCCGCACATCGACCTCGCCGCGTGCCAGATCGATTGATTCCACGGACGTCAACGCTGCGACGAATACACCCCGGTGAAAAGCCACGTGTTGTGTTTCTACCCCGTTTTTCCTCATTTTCAAAGTTTCCTTATTCCCATTTTAGTTGTTTCCCATTCACATCTGTCTATCGACTTTTCTTCTCTGCCGTCCACAATAGCAACATAATCAGCAATTGGGCCTGAAGGGAGAAAATCCACCCTTCTCTCCCCTTCCTTCTTGGGTCCTTCCTCTCACTTTGTGTGTACAGTTGGCACGGTGATGTTCCCCCTCATAAATCCCTCGCTTGCGGTGCTGTGCCACACACTATACTCTCCACACATTTTTCTTTCCCGTACTCCTCCCTTTCCCTCCGTTCTTTTTTTTTTCTTCCCGCGACCAAACCTGCAAGCACATCGCTCTCTCTCTTTCTAACTATCTCACACTAACTATCGCACTCAACACGTGTAACGTGTATATCGACTTCCCTTCTCCGTTCCTCTCCTTCCTTTTCCACTCGACTGAACCATGATGCGCTCCTGCCAACTGACCGTGGGCCAGCGTGCCGTCGCCGCGACAACGGCGAAGCGCTTCGCCAGCAGCGGACGCCCCGCCGACGCGGTGAAGAAGGTGGGCCTGATCGGGATTGGCACGATGGGCTCCGGCATTGCCCACAGCTTCGCGCGCAAGAACATCCCCATTGGCGTCAAGGAGGTGAAGGCGGACGCGGCGGCGCGCGGCGTGGGCTTCGTGCAGACGGAGCTGAAGCGCGACGTGGAGAAGGGCAACTTCGCCGCTGCTGACGTACCGGCGAAGCTGAAGTGCGTCACGACCGGCGCGACGGACGACGTCCTGCGCGGTGCGGACATCGTGATCGAGGCCGCTGTGGAGGTGATGGATGTGAAGAAGAAGATCATCCAGCAGCTCGAGGAGGAGGGCATCATCACCGGCAAGAACATCTACGCCTCGAACACGTCGTCGCTGAGCCTGACTGAGATGCAGAACATGTCCAAGTACCCCGAGAACATTGTCGGCATGCACTTCTTCAACCCCGTGCCCGACATGCCGCTTGTGGAGGTGGTGATGGGCGCCAAGACGTCGCGCAAGGTCGCGGAGACGGTGTACGACCTGGCTGTCAAGACGGACAAGAAGCCGATCCTCGTGCAGGACGGACCTGGCTTCGTGGTGAACCGCATGCTCGGCGCCTACGTGTCCGAGTCCGTGACGCTCACCACGGAGGACCACTGCGACCCCGCGCGCGTGGAGAAGGCGCTGGAGAAGTTTGGCATGATGGCCGGCGGACTGGGCATGATCGACCTCGTCGGCGCGGACATCGCCGTCTACGTCAGCGACATTCTCGCCAAGAACCTCCACAGCAAGGTGTACACCGTCGGCGACACCGGTGTGCGGCAGATGGTGGCGGACGGCAACCTCGGCCACAAGAACAAGCGCGGCTTCTTCACGTACAACGCGAAGGACGAGCGCGGCGAGCTGAACCCCGAGATGGTGCGCAAGTACCTGAGCGCGGACCTCAGCTGCACCACCATCACCGACCACGAGATTGTGGACCGCTGCATCCTGCTGATCGTGAACGTCGGCGCGACGATCCTCGCGGAGGGCAAGGCGCAGTGCCCCGCTGACCTCGACTTCGGCCTGAACTACGGCATTGGCTTCCCCGTGGCCCGCGACGGCCTGATGGCGTACGCCGACGACCGCGGCATCCCCAACGTGGTGAAGCGGCTGCAGGAGCTCCAGGCCAAGACGGGCAAGGCGTACTTTGCGCCGTGCGAGACGCTGGTGAAGATGGCCAAGGAGAACAAGCGCTTCTACCCCGACCGCCCCGTGAAGCGCCACGACAACCCCGAGAGCTTCTACTCATAAGCGCGCGCCAAGCGCGCAGGTGAGAGAGCAGCAGCCCCAGTGGGGGTGAGCGTCGCTCAACGCCTCGCCGCCTCCTGTTATTTCTTTTCTTCCTTTCCTACGTCTCGTTCCTATTTCGTTTCTTCCTTTTCTTTCTTTTTTCTTTTTCTTTTTTCTTTTTCTTTTTTTTTGTCATGACAAGGTAGCGAAGGTGCAACGAAGGCAAAAATCACCCATTTTGTCCTTTCGTTTTCTTCCGCACGCAACTAGCGTCAATCCTCGCTACTTTTTTTTTTCTTTCCAACACTCTTATTTCTATCGCCCCGGGAGGGATCAATTGATCCTTACTTTTCTTTTTATTTCTGCGTTTACTACTTCTTTCCTTCACTCGTGACGCGTCAACACACACACACACACACACACACACGGACATACCTGTTTCTTCGCATCAAGGCGCACGTGTGTTACCAACGAAGCACCATCACGTCTGCCCCCTCACGCATCGACTTACCTGCACACATCCGCGCGCCTCTGTGCGTCGCGACAATGGCACCTTGTTCTATTCCCATTCGTCCTCCCTGTCTCTCCTCTTCTGCTCAGCCATTTTGTCTTCGCGCTTTCCCACGCATCGCCAGCCTACCTCTTCCTCCATCTCTCTTTCTCCTGCACATGTCGCACGCCTCCGCCACCAGCACGCCACCGGAGCCACGGCCCCTTACGCACGCGGCCCCGACAGACCCAGGCAACGCGTGCCCCAGATGCGGTGCCTACAGCCTCAACATCACGAAGAGTGGTGACCACTACCAAGTGAGCTGCGGACACTGCTCCTACTCCACAGTAATACCACTCTCCCCTCCGCCGGGGCCCGTGGCTCGCGCAGCGGTCGGCGCCGCCGCCGGCGCGTTCATCGCTGGTCCTCCCGGAGCGATAATTGGCGGCCTCATGGGCTGGTTTGCCAGCTCCTGGTGAGCCAATTCGAGCTTGTCATGAACGGCATCCGGTGAACGAGGGCTGAAGACAGTAACCTCCGCCGTCCGCATTGCCCCACGGTCCTCGTGATCATGACTCTACTTTTTTTCTTTCTCCCCCTCCTCCCACCGTGGGGTCTTCGGCGTGCGTTCTCACGTTTCTCTGATGTGCGTTTGTGTTTTTCATACTCAGTTCGCCGGTGTATCTGACGCGTCGCGACCCGTATAAAGTCCCCCCTCCCATTCTCCCTTTCCTCTGTTTCCAGTGATGCTGCGAACGGTGCAGTGTTGCAGGGGAATGCCGGGGAACAGGGGTGACTATTCGCGCGCGAACCGACGACAATGGAAGCCCAAATGTGAAAAGNCTACCCACGACGAGAAAAATTTCATTTTTTCTCGGTGATTTTCGTTTTCTTTTTCTTGTATACACATGCGGAAACCTTGGTGGATTGAACGAGAGGAGACGGAGCTGACACTTCTATCTGGCCGCGAAAGATATTCAGCAGCAGCGACCCCGATCTGCCAACGGAGAAATGCCCTTCAGCCAATTGGCGCGATGAGCAGCCATCCAAGTCACCCGTCGCTTGTGAGGCCGTTCGATAGGCTACTACTTGATATCCTCACCACCCTCCCTCCCTCTCTCCGTTCCACCTCACCCTCTTTTTGTTTGTTTGAAAGAGTCGCCCTTATCAGCACACACTGGTTCCCTCCCTACTCACCCACCCACTCCCACAGCTCTCTCATGTCCAACAGCCCGCGCAGCATCGAGATCGCGTCGGCTGTCAAGTGCGACGTCGACTCAGCGGCACAACGCGCCCGTACCCCCTACGCAGAAGAGGACCTCCAGCCCGAGAGCGCCAGCAAGACCCGCGCGGTGGACTTCTCGCGCGGCGGGCTCTGGAAGCCACTTTACACTGTCTCCTTGATCGCCATGGTGGCGTCCATTGTTCTGCTGGGCGTGAGTCTCACCGTCGACATGTTCTATGTTCACTTGCCGCCACCGCGATACATGAACATGAGCGACTTCCAGGCCGTGTGCGACAGTGGCTGCGCGGCTGCTGCCAGCATTCCGCTGGACTCCTTGTTCAAGCCCGAGAGCAGTGACGCTCGGACGTCCACAACGTTTGACGTGTTTGCACAAATGCAGCCGTTTGCGGTGACGTCGTGCACGGAGCGGGGCACGGGCGTGCTCGACATCTCTGCTGGAAGCCGCACGACCAAGACACGTGGCGATTTCCTGGTGAACTGCAGTGCGCGCACTGTGAAGTCACAGTATACGGACTACAAGTACGTTGACGGCTTCACGTTTTACCACGCGGTGGGAGCGCCCAAAATCCACCGCATGGATTACCTGGTGGAGCACCAGACTGTGATTGTGGTGTCGATTATGTTCGCGCTCAGCGGGGTGGCATTCGTGCTGTACGTTGCCGTTGTGGCGCGGCGTGCAACGCTCTCACCGACGAGCTTGTCGTACGCGCGGGAGGGGTGCTGTCCTTGCAATGCACCACACCAGGTGCGCCGCTTGACGGCTGCCGTCATTGCATTTCTGGTCTTGAGCGTGGTCATGACGATTGTGCAGCTGATTCTGTGTGGCACTGGCTCAGCCCCGTCGGAGCGCTGCGATCTGTGCGCCGAGTCCGTTACAGTGACGGGTGGCTATTGGGCACTTTTCGCCATCATCCTGGTTCTGGACCTTCTCGCTCTGAGCCTGGTTTGTGCGTGCTATGCGATGCGTTTGTAGCGATGCTCGCGGTGTCTTGGTACAGGCACCATGAAGGTGGCACGCATTTTTGCTCCTCTTTCTCCCTTTTCTTTTTCTTTTTCTTTTTCTTTTTTCATATCCTCCCTCTCGCCGGCGTGTGCCTTCCTCATGTGCCACACGTGCCACCACACATTTCGTGGCCTCACTGTCACGGTTACTCGTGACGCTGAGCCGCGCGAGGAGGTTGCTCAAGCTGATAGACTACGTTGTTCCTCTCATGAAGCCAGAGCCAGCAGCTCTGCTCGTGGACGCCACCAGGTGCCCATTGATTGCATCTGGCCCGTGGAGCACACATTCTGTCCTCGTCACCCCCGCCGTTTTCACCTGTCTCCGCTGCTACGGAAGACCAGTGATTCCCTGTACGCGCGTTCTTTCACTTCGCGCTGTTTCTTTTCTTTTCTTTTGGCAACATTGATTGTGATTGCTTGTGCGTTTCTCGCCAAACGCCCATCAGCCACAAACTGAATGGATTGCCCGTGAATTTCGCTACTCGTTTTTTTTATTCTCTTCTTCTTCTTCGCGCCTACGTGTGTGTGGCTGTCTGGTGCATCTCTTTTTCTATCTTTTCGTGCGTGACGCCCCATCTTCTTCTCTTGATGCTTCTCGATTCTTCGAGCCATTTTTTTTTTCATAGTGCCAACTCTTCTGCTAGGGGTGGACAACGGCGCAATCCATCGCATATGCTCGCAAGGGGACACCAAGCGTGCATGCACGTCAATGGATGTTGACAGATTGAACTTACACTTGCAGAAACCTTCTTGTACTACCCACAGCACCAGCATGTAGTGTGAGCCTCGATGAGGCTACAGCTGAGACAATCCGCGCGGTCTCACTTGCTGTGCAGCGGCTGACTACAGATGCCGTACAGGCACATTGTGTAGGCTGCTCTTTTCTTCCTGCAGCCAGTCGAACCGTCATGTGCGATGGTGCAACCCATTTCGTCATGGCGGCACACCCACAGGTGGGTAATTGCCAGCTGCGCTGAACGGTGTTCATCGCGTGGGTGGATATGTAGGCGCATGCTGTGTGTGATGCAGTCAATCTTCACATCCTACCTCTCTCTCTCTCCACAACGATACTGAAACGTACATATCGACGATGTCTGCATTGCTAGCTCTTGCCCGTCAAGTACGTGCCACCTGCTTGCTTGCAGTATTCCTTCCCCTCCAAGGTGCGCGGGTTCGTCTCTCGCGTCTACCACCAGCGATACAACGTGACCAACTGAGCGTGTGTGCAGCGAGCCCACTAGTTCAGTGCTAACCCATGGTCTGCGCGCGTTTGCTATGCCGCCGTGTTCTTACGATCGCGCTGCTGGCTGCGACACTCTTTGTAGCGACTGCACATGCAACCGACACCTACGACCTCGCTTTTAACCAAGACTTCAACCACGACGTCAAGTGCCGGTCCACCGGCACAACGTTCGTTTGTCAGGCCGTGGCGATGACAAGCTTCACGACAACGACCACCGTCGAGCCAGCGCGACCTCCGAACTGGCCATCTGGCTGGCCGACGGTCCCCGACCCGTACAAGCACTTCTGCAAGGGAAGGCAAACGGCAGACGGCCATGTGCTCTTGAGCTGACGTAAGCTAAGAGACTGGTCCACTACGCAGACCAGCTCGTTCTCGCATTGCAGCTTTTACACCTCACGTCCACAGCGCACACCGCAAGCGGCAGTGGCGACCGGGTGAGGGGAGAGGGCACTCGCGGCGTTGTTGACGGTGACTTCGCACCACCCTGCTCTGCGTTGATTGGAGCTTACCAGCGAAGAGAAACACAGTGTCCGCATTTGGCGCTGCTCCTGACATTGTGTGCACCGTTGCGCGCGTAGGGCTTCAGCCTGCCTTGCTCTCCGCCCTTCATTCGTGCCGTGTCTCCTTTGCGCGCTGTTATCTTGTTCTCTTTCGACCTTGTTACGCCGCGGATTGTTGTCACCTCGGCGAACTTTGCTCCTGCTCTTGCCTGCGGCTGTGCGTTTTCGCGAGTCGGGGTGAGGATGGCGCGAATACGCACGCGACGGAACGCCTCACGAGAGTCTGGAGTTGTTGCTGTGAAACCGCCGAGAGCTGCGCTGGCAGGCCGGGGCTGCCAATTCAGTCGCGCGCTTGACGACCCCGCAGACCCTGTTCAGTCTCATGGCCTCGGCACCACCCGCGCCGCCGCCGTCAGTCAAGGAGACGGAGACACCACGCACGTGTGCGCGCGCCGATCAGACAGGGACTGGCGTTGTGTACGATGTGCACGTGATGGCTCACGCCTCGACTGACCCAAAGGACTTTGAGCGGCCGGCCCGCCTGAAGCGCACCGTGGACCATCTCGAAGCCGTCGGACTGCTGGGCTTGTGCGAGCGGCTGACCGCGCGCGCGGCCAAAAAACGCGAGCTGCGCCAAGCCCACAGTCGCGATCACATTGACTACGTCGACAACCTTGATTTTTTTTTTCATGTCGCTCAAGGACACCAAGAGCGAGTCGGTCGGGCAGGACCTGTACGCGTCTGCGGAGACGTCCAAGGCCGCCCGCCGCGCGGCCGGCTGCCCCGTGGAGGCCACCTTGGCGGTGGCATCGGGGCGGCTTCGCAACGCCTTTGCGCTTGTGCGGCCGCCGGGTCACCACGCCGGTACCGCGACGGCGTCGGGGTTCTGCTTTTTCAACAACGTTGCCGTCGCCGCCCGGGCTGCCCAAGACGCGCTGCGTGGCTCGGCGGCGCCTGTCTCGGCAGCGCCACGGATCCTCATCCTCGACTGGGACGTGCACCACTGTGATGGCACCGAGAACATCTTCCACGACGACGATTCTGTGCTGGTCGTGTCGCTTCACCGGTACAAGAAGGGCCATCCCCATGTGCTCCGGAAGACACCTAGCACCCACGAGTGCGCTCTTCCGCCAGTGCCGCTGCCGCTGACCGCTGCCCCGAACAGCGACGAGATCGACGCTGACACTCTGGCGGAGCTGCTCGGTACCGACAGCAGCCATGCCGCCAACACCGCAGCGACACCCCCGCTCCCGACGGCCGCCCCCGCCCCCACCACCCCTCCGACTGACACCGCACCCGAGCCCGGCCTGGGTCGTCGAGTGCGCAAGGCTGCGGACTACAACAAGCTGGCCGAGGAGCTGCACGTTGACGACGCCCCTGCCGCCGATTTGTTCCACACGCGTCTGCTTTCGTCGTCGTCTGAGAGCGACGCTGCCAATCGCTCCACCTCTTCCACGCGCCGTCGCCATGGGCGTCCGGGCACGCACTACGCGGGCGACACGGTTGGTCTGTCTGTGGACCGGTTCAGCGAGGAGGGGCCGAAGGACGGCCAGGAGGGGGAGGAGGAAGAGCTCGTTTACCCCGGCACAGGTCACCTCGAGACCGTGGGCGGCAACCCCGACGAGCGCCCAAGTGCGCGGGGGGAAAACATGAATATCCCCTGGCCTGCCCACGGCATGGGCGACCTCGAGTACCTTTACGTTCTGTCCGAGCTCGTGCTCCCCGTCGCGAAGGAGTTCGAGCCCGAGATGATCTTGATCAGCGCCGGCTTCGACAGCTGCCAAGGCGATCTCCTCGGCGGTATGAGTCTCTCCCCGTCTGGGTTTTACGCGATGACCAAGATGTTGCTCGCGCACTTTCCGCGCGCCGTGGCCGTCCTGGAGGGCGGCTACAACGTGTCCAACGTCGCGCGCTGTGCGGAGGCGGTGCTTCGCGCCTTCCTCGAAGACTCCCGCGCAGACGCGTCCCTGCCGCTGCCCCCCACCCGCATGCTGCTGTCCCAGGCGGAGACGCTTGTCCAGCGCGTGAGGGCTATGCACCAGCCGTACTGGACATGCCTGCAGAGTGCTGCCCCGGTGTGAGTGCGAAAGGTTTTGATCACATGACACATGACACATGACACATGTACTACCCAAAGTGTAGCATTACCCCAACATGAACAACAACAACAACAAGTGAACCCAATTTTTCATTTTGCGTGCTTCACGCCGAGAGTACACGCGAATGCTTTGGCGACTATGAATCGCAAATCGAGCACGACTAGTGTGCTCTGCCCTTGTGACCAAGCAATATCTGTGAACTTTTCCTTCCTTTTTCACCCATTCAATTCCACATCTCCTCACTTCTCCTAATTGGCTGCTTTTAGACAGACGGTCCACCGTGTTTTTCGGCACCAACTTCCTTCCTCTTTCGCGGCAACTTTGATAGGCGCGGGGTACTTGCCTACTGTGCTACCTGCACCACAGCTCAGTCAACAGAAACACACATGGCGACTCAAGAGAATGAAGACGTGCAGGAGAAGTCCAACGAGATCGCCCGCGTCTGGCTGGAGTTTGTCAAACCGTGCCGTTCACTAGGACTTAAATTCATCAGGTTCGATAACCCGGGTACCGATGCCCAGAAGTTCGCCCACACAGTGGCCGCGATGCTCAACGAGCTGGAAAAGATCCTCACGCGCTACCCTAAGTTGGAGAAGCTGGTGTCGGCGACTCGTCAGCAACTTGATGATGTCAGCAACCGGTCTTCACCCTCCCCTCCTCCTCCTCCTCCCCCTCCCCCTCCCCCAGTGCCTGCCGTAGCACAGCGTTTCGAGCCGACGGATGAGGCCAAGCAGTTCATTCGCGACCATGCGGAGCGCTTCGCCGCAGGGCGCAAGGAGAGCGTGACCGACGTGTATTCCGAGCGATGCACACTCATCCACGTTGTCGAGGGAACTTTTGCACGCTGCATCGCATTCCAAGCATACAAGACGAACACGGAGGCCAAGGAGTCCCTGCTCGCGTGGATTGGGCAGGTCGTCAACTCAGAGAGTACCGAGAAACGGTGGTCGGATGAGATCAGGACCTGGCTTCGCGGGGGCCTCCGTGCAGAGGTTCTTGAGGCCGCGGTCGCCTTGATGTGCTCCTGCAAGCTGCGGACCTTGCGGGCCGCCGTTGCCCGCATGCAAAGCCCGGGTCACGTTCCTTCAGCCACAGAGGTGCGCGGCGCGTGGGTGCAGCTAGCCGACGTGCAAATTTTCGTGGCGTTGCTCGTGGCGTTGCCGCAGACTGACCGGGAGAGTGCGCTGTCGTGGGGTGCCCACGTACTGGCTACCTGCACGCACCCAGTCGTGTCCACCATGTGGCGTGTGTACAGCGGCGCCGCAGAGCAAAACGCCTTCTTTTCGGCCACGCTTTTCCGCACCCACACGAACGTGCTGACGTGGTTGCACGTGAGGGCTGGGCTGCGCGAGGCGGGAGACGTGTCGTGGCTTTTCGCCACCGCGGATGAAAGCACCTCAGGGTCCAAACTTTTGTCACTGCAACACGCGTCCTTGACCGACAAGGAGGGTGCCGAGGACGTGAAGAGCATCTTCGACAATGATGATGTGCTCGACCACGTCAACCTGCTGTCCCAGTTCCAGTTGGTTTACCCCGCGCCAGCGCGTGGAAATGAGCAAACGCAACAGGAACCGGACGCTGTGCCCTCAAAACGGCGCGGGGCACTTCCACCGAAGCCTTGGTCGCCTGCTCTGTACAGAAACGGAGCGATCGAAGTCATTTATTGGGACGTCGACGACTCTCACAACGCACTTCTCGCTGACGCGACGGCTCAGTTCGTCAACATCAAGACATTTGGAAAGCACACCGACCGGTCCCAAAAGAGGCTACGTCGTGAGCTCAATAGGGCACGTTACGAGGAGGATGTCACCCTCTTGATCTACTGCAGGCAAGAGGCAGCGCAGAAGTCTTTTTTGAAAAAGGGCACGTTCTGTCCCGTCATGACGACCGTAGTGGATGTGGACAAGACACTGCACGATATAGCCACGTTCCGACGAGGGGCAGCCCCGCCGGCAACAGCCCCGACCACAGCAGCCCGGACGGCAACAGCCCCGACGACAGCAGCCCCGCCGGCAACAGCCCCGACGACAGCAGCCCGGACGGCAACAGCCCCGACGACAGCAGCCCCACCGGCAACAGCCCCACGCGCAGCAGCCCCGCCGGCAGCAGCCCCGAAGACAGCTGCCCCGAAGACAGCAGCCCCGAAGACAGCAGCCCCGAAGACAGCTGCCCCGAAGACAGCAGCCCCGAAGACAGCAGCCCCGAAGACAGCAGCTCCACCGGCAACAGCCCCGCCGGCAACAGCCCCACGCGCAGCAGCCCCGCCGGCAGCCAATGAGGAATACCGATTTGCTGTACTTCAGGACCCCACGTTCCTACGGTGCGTGACTGCGATTTATCCCATGGAGACAGAGGACGTACCACCTTTCCTCTCCAGTAGCGCGTTCATGGACGAGCTGAGAACGGCGTTTCCTGGGGTGCTGCCCACGCAGACGCCGACTGCTACAGCACCTGCCTCTACGCCAGACGCCGCTGAAGTCTCCGCGTCTGGTGAATAAGGCCACTCAGATGCACACTGGCAACCACTTTTTTTCCGGTCTGGCAGTTTTCTCGAAAACGACGCGATGAGCTCCGCGACTCTGGCAACACGTGCCCATGTGAGAGGCAGAAATTGAGTAGGTGGAGTGCCGAGAACTGTCAATGCCGTTCAGATTGTTGTGCCTTCCACACACACACACACACACACACACACACACACACACACAGACACACACACAAACACACACACACACATACACAGAATACTTTTCTTTTTTCTTTTTTCTTTCTCTTTTTTCTTTCTTCTGCTCTTCTTTTTTCCCTTTCGTTCTTCTTTTAAACCACCCTGAGACGGAGAAATCGCGTCACCTTTCTCACTTGTGCATACTAGCTTGTCCACGTAGAGCGACAACGAGCCTGTTTGCTTGCGTTCACAGCCTCCCACAACACCAAGAATGGCCACGACGCCTGTGCGACACACTGTCCGGTTCGGCCTTGGTGGACTGCATCCGCTGTGTGGTCTCCGTACACTTTTCATTATTCCTCCGCACCCCTTCCACACTCGCCCCCTCCTCCCCTCACCTTATCTGGCTGTTAAGATCCACCTTGTGTTTTGCGACATCCCCGCCTTTTTTTTTCTCCCGCACGCGCTAACTCTCAGCTTTCAGCCAGCCCATGAACTCCCTCTCTGCAACCGAGAGCTGGTGCCCGCCTCGCCTCGACCTGCAAGAGCCTGAGAAGGAGCAGTATGGCACCCCCTGTGGTGATGTCATCTGCGAGGTCCATCGCACCGACACCGCAATTTCCTCGCTGCGGATTGACGTGCGTGGCTTCACTGGTGAGGACGAGCATGCTTTAGTGACCCGCTTCGTTCAGTGGGCACAGGCACAGGCACCGAACGAAGCACCACTCCCCATCACCCTTGTTGCCAAGGACAGCGACTGGCTGTGGCTTGACCTAGAGCAGCTGAACGTCGTCTCACTGACTCTCGGCGACGCCAGGTGCGTGTTGCGCGCTAGGATTGACTTGGAGCTGCTCCCCGTCAACTTCGCGGAACTGCAGGAGCTGCGCTTGCTCAACGGCGCCATGATCGACATTTTGCATGTCGGTCGACTCCGGTCGTGCAAGAAACTCCGCCGCCTTGGGCTGCCGAACACAGACATTGCGAATCTTGATGTTCTTCCATTCCAGTACCTTGAAGAGCTCGATTTGTCGTATTGCCCGTACCTCAAGAACTTCAGTAGTTTTGCAACGGCACAGTACCTTCAGACATTGAACCTCTCCTTCGCGTCGATCAATAGCATCAAGTTTCTCCGTGACTGCGCACGGCTGCACACGCTGAATCTTAATCTTTGCGAGTCTCTTGCTGATCTGTCTGCTGTTGCGAACTTGACGTCACTGGCTGTGCTTTGTGTCTCACGGACTGCGGTGGATTCCCTCGGTGACCTGTCTCGGTCGGACAAGCTGATAACGGTTGACATCGTTGGTTGCGAACGCATCAGAGACTTGAATGTCCTCGCTGGTGCGCGCTCTGTCGAAGAGCTCGTCGCAAGGTCGAGTGGCCTCAGGAGCCTAGGCGGACTGCAGAGCTGCACGAATCTCCGCAAGATCGACGTGAGCAAGTGCACAGACCTCACCACGCTGAAGGACCTCACTGGTGCACCATCCCTTGAGGAGCTTGTCGCGAATGAAAGCGGCCTCAGGAGCCTGGATGGGCTGCAGAAGTGCACGAAGCTCCGCACTCTCCATGTGAGCGGCTGCGAGAAGCTCACCACGCTGCAGGAGCTTGATGGCGCCGAGCTCCTCGAAGAGCTTTTTGTGAGTCACACTACTCTCAAGAGCTTGGATGGGCTGCAGAAGTGCACGAAGCTCCGCAAACTCGACGTCAGCAAGTGCACGGAAGTCACAGTGCTGGCACAACTCGCTGGCGCACTGTTACTTGAAGAGCTTGTTGCGAATAAAAGCGGCCTCAAGAGCCTGGATGGGCTACAGAACTGCACGAAACTCCGCAAACTTGACGTCAGCGGGTGCAGAGAAGTCACAGTGCTGGCACAACTCGCTGGCGCACTGTTACTTGAGGAGCTTGTTGCGAATGAAAGCGGCCTCAGCACACTGGATGGGCTGCAGAACTGCACGAAGCTCCGCAAACTCGACGTGAGGCGCTGCACGAAACTCACTACGATGAAAGAGCTCGCTGGTGCAGTGTGTCTTGAGGAGCTTGTGGTTGGCGGGACTAACATGAGGAGTCTGGAAGGCTTGCAAGGGTGCACCAAACTCCGCAAACTCGACGTGAACGTGTGCACAGGCATCAGAACGATTGAGGAACTCGCTCATGTACTCTCACTCGAGGAGCTCGTCGCTAGCGAAACTGCTTTTCGAAGCTTGGATGTACTTCAGAAGTGCACGAACCTCCGCAAGCTCGACGTGAGGGGCTGTTTGTTTCTTACTAGCCTGGAGGGACTCAAGGGCATGTCGTCACTCACAGAGATCTTGGCATCAAAAAACCATCTCACTAGCCTGGATGGACTGCAGAACTGCACAAACCTTCGCAAACTGGACCTCAGCGGGTGCACCGAATTGACCAGCCTTTCGATGACCGCGGTGCGCAACGGCGAACCTGCGCGCAACGGCTGCACCACAAATGGGCGCGCATCGCAGCACTTTGCAAACCTGCGCACCATCAACGTGAGCGGCTGCGCGAAGCTGGCCAGCCTGGGGGGACTTGCCGGCGTGTCGTCACTGACAGACCTTGTGGCGACTGGGAGCGGGCTGGTCAGCCTGGATGGACTGCAGAACTGCACAAACCTTCGCAAACTGGACCTCAGCGGGTGCGCCAAATTGACCAGCCTCTCGACGACCGCGGTGCGCAACGGCAAACCTGCACGCAACGGCTGCACCAAAAATGGGCACGCATCGCAGCACTTTGCAAACCTGCGCACCATCAACGTGAGCGGCTGCGCGAAGCTGACCAGCCTGAAGGGACTGGCTGGCGTGTCGTCACTGACAGACCTTGTGGCGACTGGGAGCGGGCTGGTCAGCCTGGATGGACTGCAGAACTGCTCAAACCTTCGCAAACTGGTCCTCAGCAGGTGCACCGAATTGACCAGCCTCTCGATGACCGCGGCGCGCAACGGCTGCACCAAAACTAGGCACGTATCGCAGCACTTTGCAAACCTCCACGCCATCAACGTGAGCGGCTGCGCGAAGCTGGCCAGCCTGGACGCGCTGGCCGGCGTGCCGTTACTCACACATCTCCTGGCGGCTGGATGCGGGCTGGTCAACCTGGATGGACTGCAGAACTGCACGGGCCTCCGCACACTCGACCTCAGCGGGTGCACCGAATTGACCAGCCTCTCGATGACCGCGGCGCGCAACGGCTGCACCAAAAATGGGCACGCATCGCAGCACTTTGCAAACCTGCACACCATCAACGTGAGCGGCTGCGCGAAGCTGGCCAGCCTGAAGGGACTGGCTGGCGTGTCGTCACTGACAGACCTTGTGGCGACTGGGAGCGGGCTGGTCAGCCTGGATGGACTGCGGAACTGCACGGGCCTCCGCAAACTGGACCTCAGCGGGTGCGCCAAATTGACCAACCTCTCGATGACCGCGGTGCGCAACGGCGAACCTGCGCGCAACGGCTGCCCCAAAAATGGGCACGCATCGCAGCACTTTGCAAACCTCCACACCATCAACGTGAGCGGCTGCGCGAATCTGGCCAGCCTGGACGGACTTGCCGGCGTGTCATCACTTAGGCGGGTGTGGGCCAGGGACACTGCGCTTGACAATTTGCGTGGACTAGATGGTTGCACGAGCCTCGAGATGCTCGATGTGTACGGTTGTGTGAACCTCAAGACCCTGGGAGACTTGACAGGCCTACCGTTGCTTGAGGATTTTGTTGCTGAGGAAAGTGGTCTCGAGAACCTCACCGGGCTATGTGATCTTAAGCGCCTACGCGAAGTCAGCGTGTGCCGCTGCGCGAACCTCAAAAGTCTGAAAGGTCTCAAAAACGCACCGTTACTCGAGTGCATTTACGCGGATGAAAGTGGCCTCGACACCTTGAAAGGTGTTGGCACCTGCGCCAATCTCCGTTTGATCAACGTGAGCGGGTGCTCGAAGGTGAGCACACTGAAGAACCTCGCAGGACTGGCGTTGCTTGAGATGCTGTTTGCACGTGACACCGGCCTCACTAGTCTGAGTGGACTGCGGGGCTGTGTAAGCCTCTACAAGCTGGACGTGAGTGACTGCAAAGGCCTCACCTCGTTGACTGGCCTCAATGGCTTGCCGTCGCTTGAGGAAATTCTCGCCAGTGGCAGTGGACTGGAGGATGTGAGCGGTCTCAAAAAGTGTGGGAGGCTTATGAAGATCGACGTGAGCCACTGCGGAGTTCTCCGTGGTGTTCCCGACGACCGAGACAAGATCTTCTCACTCACCCCTGTGTGCCGGAAAGAGGACAACTTTGACCCCCTCAAACCACCCAAGTGGTTCAAAGATTCTTTGATCCGCACCCCGAAATATTTGCGCATGGATTTCTTCCAGGACTTCCTTGCCCAGCAGCAGCTGGGTTGGCCCACTGGCGAGTACTGCCGAATCGACGGACCCGCAAAAGGTCGGCGACTCTACCTTGGGCCACATCCCGGTCTTTTCTACATTTCGCAGTTTGGTCAGCAGATCTTTCTGAAATGAGTCGCACCCATCGAGCGAGCGTCATTCGTGCCGCGCTCTTGGAGGCTTGTGTGACACACCTGCGCACATCCTCTGTCAGTGCCATGTCACTCTGACTACGGCGCTCTGATGACCGTCAAATACAGACTTTTCCCCCCAGATCGCCATGGTGCAGTGACGAGGGTGAACTGTCTTTTTGAGCGGCACCTGAAAACGAACAGTACAAAATACCTTTTTTATCTTTGTTTTAAACTCCCCTACACTGGCTTCCTCCCACAACTTTTTTTTTAGGTTCTCTGTGTTGAGCAGGAATATCTTCGTGCCTCCAAAGTGACTTGAGTGTCGCAGCCCTTTTGTTCGTGATGCTTGCGAGCAGCACCGCCGTGCGCCGCATTCGTTCCGCAATGGGCAAGCACACGCAGACACGCACACTCGATTTCTACTTTTTTAATTTGTCTCTTTTTCTTTTTCTCTTTCCCCCGTACATTTGAGCTCTGCCTTCGCCCACACTCGTGTTGAGAACTGTGTGCCGGAGGCACATGGCGCACTCAATCGTCCTCGTGACCAACACCTTTCGTCAGCACGTTGACGTAGTCGCTATTTGTTCTTTTTTCTCTCTCACCACTCCATTGTTGCCTTGGTGTCTCTGGCTCAATGCTGGGGCATATTCGTTCTCTTTCTCTTCTCTCCTTGACAAACACTCTCCCTTACAACATTCCATCACGACTGCTGTTCGAGCACAGCAAAGTACAACGTTTACGAAAACAGTGCACGAGGAGTCGCGCAAGCTGCTCACGTGCTAATGCCTGTCGAATGCACCATCACTTTGTCTCCAACCCTTTCAAAGCTGTCTACTCACTTTTTTTTCCCCAAACACAACGCTACAAAACCACCAGTTCACAGTGTTCTTCAGTACAACCGGAAGCCGAGTCAGGCCCTGACCGTCGTCGAATTGTGGATCCGCCTGCTGGTCGAAACTGGGGTTGCCAGTGAGGGAGGACATCGAATCGGTGACGTGGTTTGCCTCCGCAAGCTGCAAGAGGATGGCGCCACCATGATTACGGGCATTGAGGTCCAACAGTTGCAAGACAACCCCACAGTCGCACAGCGCTATTTGGATGCGTGTGCGTGGTGGCCGCACCGAGCCCCTTTTGGTGTGGAGCGGCTGCCGCTGCACCTCGTTGCCAGCGGGTGTTCAACCGCGCTGGTGCGCGTGAACGGGTGGCATGCGACGGTGCGCCAGTCTAGGCGGCGCACGGGTGTACAGACGTTCGCGTCGGCTGCCTGACCTCTGAAGAGACTGTCCATTTCGAGGGCATTTCTGCACGACCTCTCGACGCTGGTGTGTGTGAGCACCTTCACTGCCTCGCCCTGGTAGGAGCGTGCGTCCAGTTGAGGGAGCTGTCAGGTGACGGGACGCCTGCTACGGGCCTCTCTCCCCGCTCCACGGCAAGGTGCGTCTGGAAAAGTTCGATGCGAGCACGTGTGCGCATCTTATGGATCTGTCTCCACTGCGGGCGTGGACGTCTCGATCGTCGCTGATCTCTCTCTGTGCTCCGCGGCTTGCTCAACCTGCGCATCCTCAACGCGGGCTGCTATTCCTCGCTAGTGGATGCCTCTGCATTGCAGCAGTGCCACCATGTGACCGCGCTCCACGTTTGCACCACACGCGTCTCCGATCTGACTGTGCTGCAGGGCATGGGAGGGGAAGTCTGCGCGTTTTGGAGACGGACGGCTGTATCCGACTGCAGGTACCTGAGGTGCCTGGCGATTGACAGCACCGCCGTCGCCGACTTGACTCCGCTACGCGGGATGACAGGCCTCGAAGGACTGACGGCGCACTGCTGCCGCGAGTTCGGCACCGTCTCTGCCTTGCTGGAGTGCCGGCAGGTGAAACGGCTGACTGCCTCCTGCACCTCCGTCTCGGACCTCAGCCCCCATTGCAGGCATGCCGTTTTTGGGGACGATCACCGCCAGCTTCAGCCCAGTGGCCAACGTGGACGGCCCCGCCTGCACGCGCTGAATTTGGATGGCACCCCGATGAGCCAGTACAGACTCTCCCATGCACGCACTGCCCGCCAAAGAGTGCCGGACTTCTTCGGAGTGAGGTGAGCGAGTCGCCCCTCGTGCCTGGCTTCCTTTTCTCCTGTTCACAGTGGTCGTTTCTGGACGAAGAGGGGGTTGGCCTCTGAGGAGACTGATTGCCCTGTTTTCTGTTGCTTTGCCGTACTTGTTTCTCTCTTACACCTGTTGCCGTCATTCTCTCTATTCTTGCCCACGATTTTCGTGTCTGGCCTCTTTTCCCGCCTTTCTTGCCCCTCGTTTCCCCGCCAATCGCTGTTTTTCCTCCCAGGCGGGCTTCTCTTGCGCTGGGGCACTGGGGGCACCTCTCTCGGCCGCCAGGGTAGGGTTGGGG
>JASANQ010001062.1:0-19756 GCA_030849645.1 Wallacemonas sp. Wsd | reverse complement strand
TCTGTGCCTGTACGGCGTCTCGTGGCTCACGGGTAACGCCATGGCCGGTGCCAGCCTCAACTTTGGCCTGTACGGCTGGCACGTGGCCTTCTCCGACTACGCTCACCGCTGGCGGCACCGGTCAGATGCACCGCAAGGGTCGTCTAGCATGCCTCTGTATGCCTTTGCTGCCCTGGACACACCGCGCTCAGCTGACGAAACACCCTCCTCTCCGCCACCGTCGTCGTCTGGACGCGGTCCGCAAGTTCTGACGCGCTGGTTTGCCGCGGTCCGGTGGTTCATCGCGCACGTCGCATTGGCCTGGCGGTGTGCCCTCCTGTTTGCCTTTGTCACCATGATCGCGGCCCTGTACTAAGCGCGAAACACACACACACACACACACACACACACACACACACACACACACACACACACACACACACACACACACGCACGCAGTGGGGAAATGTGAAGAGGTGTGCGTGCAATACTGTCTCTTTGTTGTCTTTTTTTTTGTTCTCTCCTCTACACTCCTCGCGCGTATCTAAGTGAGCGAACCGAGGATTGGTTGATGTGTATGAGTGCGCGTACTCGCGTGCTTGTTTTCTTTTCCCATTCTTGCGACCTCTTATCACACCCACACCCACTCACATACATGCACGCACTCAAATAGACACGACTTTTTTTTTCGTCTCTGGTANTACCCCAAGGTGTTTGTTTTTTGGATTTCTCGTTCAAATTACCACCTGCTTCACCTGTTTTACCCTCTGTCACGCCCCGCCTTCGCTGATCTTCTTCTACTTCTTCCGTTTGTTTCGTTTTCAGCCGCTCTGTTTTTGCCTCTCTTGTCGCAGAGCAGCGGAGACCGATCGACTAGGCCCAAGATTGAATCGAAAAATAAAAATAAAACAGGAGACACACACACACACACACACAATGCCACGGACGCCCTTTGTGTGGTGGGCCCCAGTGGCTATCGTGATGCTGGTGTTGTATCAGCTGGCGATGCTTACCAGTGCACAGCCACTACCCGACGTGCGCACGGTCTTATCAGCGACGTCGGTGCCGGTGCCGGCTGTGCCCTTGTCTGCCGCCCTCCAGGCGTGCACCGCACACAGCGCGGCCGGCGATGAATCGGGCTATCGACGCTGTCTGGACACCCGCGTGGCGACCGTGCGGGCGGCGCTCGCTGGTGTGGAGGCGTCGTCGCCGCTTCCGACCGCTCCGCCCTCCCTCGGCGTGCACACGGCGTGCCTCAAATTTGGTCGTGCGTGCCCAATCGAGTACGTGGCATTCCTCGAGTCTCAGCTGCCCGCCTCGGCCACCCTCACAGACGAAGCACGCGCTGTCGATGACGCGGCCCCGGTCTCATCTCCCACACGCGGGCCGACGGCGGCGGAAATTCGTCAAGACTCTGCGATGCCCTTCGCCTTCAATGCGTCGTGGTCGTACGCGAACTGGTCGAGGCTGGTGAACCTGCACGCGCACGTCGAGGTGCTCCAGCGCAAACTGCAAACGCGCGATGGCGCCAGCTCACCCCTTCCTGCGGCCTCGGATGTGCTGAGCCCCGCACGTGTGCGCGAGTGGCAGCGCGCACTTTCTACCTCCTCCTCCTCGTCGTCGTCGTCGTCTCCGTCAGCTGTGGCGACTGCCCGTCCGGCACTCAAGAGACTGTGGCGGTGCTGGCTGCGCGACACACTCCCTGCGCACATCGCACGCGCCGCTGTCTCGTCCTGGCAGTGTATCCTTTGGGACAGCACGGACGACGCTGGGTGGGCAGCGCGCTTGTGGGGGCCTGGCCGCCTGGCGCTGCGCGTGTGCCTCGCGGCGTTTCAGGCGCTGTTGTGGCCGCAGTGGTCGTGGATGTGGTGGGGCCGTCGGCTTCTGCTGCTCATTCAGGTGCGATACCTGATCGATGCCTTTGCGGGCGAGCCTCTCGCTGACGAGGTCGTGAAGGACACGCTCGAGGCGGCCCACTTGTCCGCCCCACCACCAACGATGCCACAGGAGCCCGTCCCGCCCACCTCGCCGATCACCACGCTGACGGTCTGTGCCACCACACCGGAGGCAATCCCGTCGCCGACCCGCGTACGCGACGCCGCCACAGCTGCCGCTTCTGCCGCCAAAGCGGAGGTGGACATGGAGGAGCTCGTGCGCTATTACGCGATGGTGGATCATCAACTCGAACAGCACGTCCCGCTGGTCTTTGTGAAGCTGCGCCGCGTGCTGTGCATCTGCCTCCTCTGTCAGTTCGCCCTCCTCATGGGGAGCTTCGTCGAGGAGTGGCTCCTGTGGATTCAAGGGTCGGACACGCCATCCGCGCCACGCCGCCCGCCTGGTGGCTGGCTCTCGGTGGCGTCGCTCCTGACAAGGGCGACGTCGTGGGCGTCGCCGTGGCGCGCCGTGCAGCAAACAGTGTCGGCGAGCACGGGCGTGACCTCGTTGCTGTGGCTGCTCGCACCCGTGCTTGTGGGCCTCCCCACCTTGGTTCTCGCCGCGAAGGGCCTCATGGAGGCCAACCGGCTGCTCGACGAGCTGCACGCCCGCACACTGCGCGACCTGGCGGCTATTTTGCGTCCAGCTTGAGGCTTTCACTCCTTTTTCTTTTTCTTTTTCTTTTTCTTCTCTTGCGCATCTGTGTGCGTGTGCGCGCGTGCGCGTGTGGAAGCAACAGAGAGAAAACAACAACAACAACAACAACAACAACACAAAAACTCTCATCCTATACTGCACGTGGACCACAGTGAGCAGAAAATATCTCATTTGTCCACCGTAGTAGTCGCTGCTGCTTGACCTATTTCAGTGTGTGCGTGCTGCTGACCGGCTTCCAAAATCCGTGATGATCCACCCGTGCCCGCTGCTTTGTTTTTCGTTTTTCGTTTTCCTTTCCCTACTTCTTTCACACCCGTCTAGCTTTCTTTGCCCCCCCCCCTTTCGCTCTCTCTCCTCGTTCTATGGATGTCAAACTATCATTGCAAACCGTTCTCTCCTTTTTTTTTCGACAGCAGTCTTTTACGTGTGAAAGTAAGAACACGCAATAAAACAATCCAAGAAACCTACACACAAGGACCACACCAACCAATCGCGGACCACGTGAGGTGCTCCGCACAACAGTCAAACAACAGCAGTTTGATCAGTACTGATTTTATTTCCACACACCTTCCTTGCTCACTTCCTCTTTCCCATTTTTTTACTATTTATTTTTACCTTTTGCTTTCCTCCCTCTTTTCTGTCTGCTTGACCAGGCCGCCGACTCTCTGCGGTTAACAACAACAACAAAAAAGAACAATCTCAGAAGCACTCAACAACAACAAAACACCCCCCTTTCTCGTCTAGGCGCCTAGCAATGAGCGGCGAGGGCTACGAGTACGACGGCAATGACGCGGAGGGCTACTACGAGGACTACGAGGACGATGATTACTACGGCTACTACGGCACCAGCGACAACCAGACCCCCGGCGCGGCGACCGGCTACACCACGGGCTACTCTGCCGGTGGTGACGAGGCCGTCTCCGCCTTGGTCTACAGCTCGACGGCGATGGAGACCGTGAATCGCCAGAGCATCCTAGCCTCGCTGAAAGAGAACGCCGCCCGGTTTGCCGAGCCGTTTGCGCTGACCACGGCGGTCGCGGCGGCTCTTCTGAACGGCATGGGCTGGCCTCTGGAGCCCGCCGATGTTTTCCTCACAGACCGTGCCAAGACATTGAAGGACGCGGGCCTCACGGAGGAGGACCTGGAGGCGTCGTCGCACACCATGATCACCAACGAGACAACCATTGACACCTGCCCTGTGTGCTTCGACGAGATTGCCCCACACGACGGTGCCGCATTTTCTACATGCCAACACTTTGCCCACCGCACCTGTTGGCAGGCACATCTGCAGGGGCGTGGCGACTTGGACCTGATCTTTACGACGCGATGTATGCTGTGCCGCGAGCTGGTGGACCTGAATGATGTGCCTGTTATTTGCGACGGCGCCGACGACGCGTGCGTGGCGGGGGTGAACCGGGCCTACTTGTCCAACTACCTGAGCTACAATCCGCGCCTCTCTGTGTGCACTTCCGCCACGTGTGACGGCATTGTGCACGTGCTGCGTCCCTTGCCTGAGACGGCTGTATTGCACTGCGACCTCTGCGGCAGCTCGTGGTGCCGGCAGTGCCGATCGACTCCACACGTGCCGGCCAGATGCCTGAGCATCCAGGAGTGGAACAAGAGCAACGTCGAGGAAGGAGCGTCTCTCGCGTTCATCAACCAGGCCACAAAGCCGTGCCCCAAGTGCCATCGCCCGATCCAGAAGAACAGCGGCTGCAATCACATGACGTGCGGTCAACCTTGCCGATACGAGTTTTGCTGGATCTGCATGGGCGACTGGAAGGCGCACTCGTCCGGCTCCGCGTACTCGTGCACGCGCCCCCCTATTGTGGCGGAGAACACCTCAACCAAGCGCGCCAAGGAGGACCTGCTTCGCTCCTACTACGAGAGCATCTCTTCTCACAAACGCAGCGCCGTGCAGGAGAAGAAGGTGATCACGGATTTCTTGTCCCAAACAAACAACACCTACACACATCGCTACACGCCCATCTTTGAGCACCTGCGGTCGAGTTTGGAGAGAGCACGCGCGCTGATCTGGCACGGCCAGATCGCCACGTACATCCGCAAGCTCCATTTCATTGATGAGGACCGGGCTAGCGAGTGCAACATCCCCAGCGGTACTGAGTTCCGCTGTGGTCTCGTCGAAGGGGCGACCGAGGAGCTGAGCAACATGCTTGACAAGTGCGTGGGCACGGCTGTCGTGCCCGGCGTGCTGAGGGGCACGACCGTGGACCCCGAGCTGGCCGATCCGCTGCTGAAGCAACTGGAGGAAAAGCTTCAGAATCTCGATGGCTGGTGCGAGAGCGTGGAGTCAGACGCATCATAGGCTGAGCTCGTGTGGAGCCCCCGCCCTGGTACTGGAAATTTTTTTTGGTCCCAGTGGCTGGTCCTCACGCTTTGTCGCTCAGTTCTCTCTTTTTTCTTTCTTTCTGGGAACGGGAGTATCTGATGTGCGCGTATCCTCGCACGTGCCCGACTGCGCAGCCAGAGTGCGTGCGACCGCCTGTGGAAATTGGATTGTCTTTCCCATCTTTTCCTTCTCATTCTGGCCGCTGCTCCGCGTCTAGCTTAGCCCTGCCTCTCTATCTCTCTTCCCACTGTATGACAGATGATGTCATTGCATGGAGAAGAAAAGAGAAACAACAACAACAACAGAACGAATACACACACACACACACACAAATGAACGACAGTTGGAAGCCTTTTCCGTCTCTGTCACACCTTACTTTCTGGCACGAGCACTCAGTCGTCAGAGACCGATGTGATAGGCTTATTACTCATTTTTTGTCTTTTGCATTTTTGCTCCTCTCGGTCTTCTTTTTTTTTGCGTGTGCTGGTGCCGATTGGTCAATCCCGTTCTTCGTCTTTTTTTTTGGAGGACGTTGACGTGTTTACAAAACAAAAATAACAACAGGTCTTGTCTGATCAAAATGTGCACCGGAAAGTCAAAGGGGAGAGAGCGTCGCCTCAAAGGCTTTCTCCCTTCTTTTAGTTTCATTTTGAGCAGCACCTGCTCACACTGTACGGGTGCGTGTGTGTGTGTGCACGCGAGGACAAAATAGCAATAAGCGTCCCTTCTATTTTTCTTGCGCGCCACCACCACGGATGGCGTGCACTACTCGCCTCTAATTTTCTCTTCTCCCTCTTCAACCAACACCTTCTTTTTCCTTCCCCCCACCGTCAACTCGCTCTTTCCTACTTGTCCAATGCCTCTGCTGCGCAAGATAGAATCGCCCACATACACATACACACACATATATATATATAGACACACGGCCTTTTTCCCTGTCACTGTTCCTCACTCTTGTTTTTTTTTCTCTCAGTGCGCACACATGCCCCCCGTAACCAGTTGCGAGGACGTGGCGCACAGCGGGCTCCGCTCGAAGCCCATCCAGCGCGTCATCATCTACACCGACATTGAGGACAGCGCGTTGCAGGCGCACATCCTGGAAGCGGCGCGCCGCGTTTCACCAATGGTGCACACCGACCACAGCCGTGTTGTGCTGATCACGGAAGCGTCTCTGCGTCAAGGGCGGTCAAAGGCAGCGTCGCCACAGTCGGCCCCGGCGGCCTGCGCAGACACCTCGACGGCGCCGTCCCTCGCGTTCATCCGCGAGTGGGAGCGTGTGCAAGCAGACTTCAAGGCGGCTGTGGACGATGAACTTGTCTGGATGGAAAGGCTGGAGTGCCTGGTGACGGCCAAGTACACCCTCAGGAGCGCACCCGTTGCGTACGCACTGCACTGCCTGCAGATGCCCGTCCTTTCACTCCATTCGGTGTCAACGACGGGCGCCGTGGAGTCCTCGTCATCCGCCCCGCCGCGGTTGCCTCTCGAGGACGTCCTCTATTACGACACGGTACGCCTTGAGGGCCCCGCAGCGGCATCCGGGGATGGTGAAGAGCACACCGCAACAACGGCTGCGGCAGCGCGCCAGGCGGCGTGTGTGTCGGCCTTTTTTCAGTCGCTGTCGCACAGCGAGTCTGGTCATGTGCGCGCCGTGGAGCTCGCCGCCGTGGATGCGCACGGCCAGGTGCCCGACGTGACTCCGGCTCACTTGGACATCTACGCGGCCCACATCAACCGGACGCAGCCGACCGGCACCGTACCCGACAAGCTGATGTTTGTCGACGAGGCCGGCTTTCCGGCGTGGACCGCATGTGCGAAGGCCGGCGTGGCGCCGAGGCTGGCCCCCGTCGCGCCAACGTATCAGGCCCTGCTGGACGCACTGATGGAGAAGGACGGAGCCTTTGCCGATGTGCTCGCCTACAATCCTCAACTCGTCGGCGCACTGCGGGCGTTCAACCGGTATCAGAACCGCGGTCTCGTGCGCACGCTGGTGCAACAGGGCTTCACCGTGGTGTACGTGAATTTCCTCAGTACGACCGCCCAGAAGCTGGCGGAGGCCGAGGCACAGAACGCTGGTCGGTTGGTCGCCGATCTTTCCACGGTGCTCCTCTTTGAGTCCCACTGGCTGGAGCTGCCCCTTCCCACAGACGGCCTGGTGATGTCACCCGATCTGTCTGCGGTTGCGTCGGCGTCGGCGTCGGCGGTCCCGGCGTGGCTGGCCGCCATCTGGGCCTCGTCTGACACGGACGGGCAGCAGCGACTGTTTGACCTTCTCCCCTGGCTTCACAAGGACCACGTCCTAGGTCTATGAAGTTAAGCGCGCGCGATCTGAGTCGTGCGGAGCATGCGTGATGATCATGGTCCGTATTTCAAAACAGACATAGAAACCGACAGAGAGAGAGAGAGAGAGAGAGAGAGTCGCACCTCATAGAAGCACAAGCGGTGCCGCTCCCACCTAACATCAAAAAATGCGACGTGAAAGAGAGGGCAAGAGATGGAGATGAGCACGCGCATGACTGGTGACTGGACATCTCACACATCCTTTTCTTTTTGTCACAAAACAAAAACACCCACAATAGTAGGAACGACCACATTCACGGCAGAGTGCGTAATTCTGTGTGTGCATCACATTTTTTTTTAAAAAGGCCGATGCAGTTAAATTCAAGGGTATCTATCTACGCTCAGACACCTGCATTACTTTTTTTTGCCTGTTGTGCTTGCTTCTCCACGCGCGTACCACAAGAAGAAGGCATAGAAAGACAATCGAAAATGCTTCCCACCACTCATCACTCTCCCTCTTCCGCATTCTTTACCCTTTCTCCCTCTCTCTCTCTCTCACCTGTCACTGACAACAATGCGAACAATGACGCAACGAACAAACACACGCACACATACTCCGAAGCGCGAAGTAAGGAACGGACCTGGATCGCTAAACCATGGCCAAAATTAATGCCACGTACGGCAGTGGTGTCTATCTCAGCCACGACTTTGACTACCGCAAGCTCGAGGAGCAGCGCAAGCGCGAGAAACGACCGCGCAAGGGCCAAGGCGGTGGCGGTGATGGCGACGCCGAAGTCGCGGCCCAGGACGAGGTGAAGCGTCAAACCTTTGCCATTCCGTTTGATCTGCTCTGCACTCTGTGCCACCGCCGCGTCGTCCGAGGCTCACACGTCTACGTGAACCGGCGCGCCACGAAGGAGAAGTACCTCGGCTCCATCCGCATCTGGGAGCTCGAGTTCCACTGCAAGTTCTGCGACGGCCTGCTTTATCTGCTGACAGACCCGGAGACGCCGAAGCTGACGGGCGGCTACAAGTGCGCAAAGAACTGTGAACGCACGCGCGGCGATTTGCTCGAGATGAATCGCAAAAATGAAGCCATCCGCGCGCAGTGGGAGAAGGACAAGACGGAGACGGAGACGAACCCCCTCGAGGCGATGGAGCGCGAGAACGAGGCCACACGTCGGCTGGCGGAGCTGAACCGCGGCATCGAGGAGCACGTCGAGGCCCGCGAGGCGCAGGAGGACAGCACACTGGACCTGCTCCGAGCCGTGCGAGCGCGGCGCACACAGCCGCAGGCACGCGGTGGTCTGCTGTCCGGCCGCGTGGACGCGTACACACCCGGCGCGTACGCCGTGGACCTCGCCGATGACGAGGAAGCCGAGGAGGAGGCGGGCTTCAAGGCCTTCGCTGAGGGTCTGCCCACGCGGGACGGCGTCCAGGACGATGAGGAAGGCGAGGAGGACGAAGGTAGCGAGGATGTGAATGACGATGAAGAGACGGACAGCGACGCATCCCATCCGTCGTCTTCTTCCTCTTCTTCTTCTTCTTCTTCGTCCGATGCCGACCAGGTAGCGCGCGCGCTGTCCCGCTATGGAGGCGGTGGCGGTGGCATGGGCGGTGGTCAGGCACCTGTCGAGGATCTCGCGCGCCTCATGACAGCACCGGCCTCCTCCTCGGCGGACGACGTCATGCGTCACGCCGGCACTCAGGCCGCCGCAGTCACGGCACCGTCGACGACCGCCAACATCTTCGCTCTCGCCTCCAGCGACGACGACGACGAGGATGACGACGTGCCGATTGAAAGCGTGCAGGAATTGAAAGGTGTTCAGTCGACGACAAGGATGGCTCCGCCGTCTTCGTCGAAAGTGGTCCCATCATCGCGGGCACCACGGTCGCTGCTTAGCCGGTTGGCAGACAGCGATGATGATGATGAGTAAGGAAGGACTTTTGACTTCCCTCTACCCCCTCTTTTTTTCTTGTTCGTTTCTCGTCCAACGCCTGCGCATTCTGTACCTACGGTTATGGCGTGTCCACACGCGCATGGCACATCCGCCCAAGGCGTATCACAACCCATCGAAAAAACTGATTGCATTTTGGATTTGAATGAAAAGAGAAAGCCTACCGATCACCTCATTTCTGTCATGCGAGTACATCGGCCCGACACATCGCATCCGCGCACACGTCACGCTCCCCCTTTCCTTATTATCTCAAACACCTCATTCACCACTCAACACTTCACCACACCAACATCCAAAACCTACCAACCAAACCACCATGCAAAACATTGCGCAAGTCGTGAAAAACAACTCTTGTTTTTTCTTTTCGTTGTGCTGTGTAGAGCAGGCTATTTCCTTGTAGAAGAAAACCTCTGCCACGTTACTCCTTTCCTTTATCTCTATTTCTCTCCGCTACACTGTGCGTGATTGTGCACATTGTTCCACTGATTACCGAAGAGAAGGGCACACTTGAACTTTTTTTTGTGGCCGCTTTTTGTTCTCATCACCGGAGCCATTTTTTAAAATTTAGTACGTCTATTTCAATCTCCCCTACAAGCAAAAAAAAAAAAGAGCATGTCATCCGGACCTCCGCCACCGCCTCCTCCGCGTCCGACGGGGCCCTCCCTCAGCGGCGGCGTGCCGGGCTCCGTCTTTGGCGCCGTCCGTCCACCACCGCCGCCATCGCAGGCCTCTGCAGCGCGTCAGCCACCGACAGGATCTCGTCCAGCGACTGGGGGCTCGTCCCTCGGCGTCTACGCGCAGTACGCGGCCCCCACCGCGACCTCCGCCACCGCCGGTGCTGGTGCCGGTGCCGCTCCGCCCCCACCTCCGCCGCCCCCACGCCCACCGCACGCACAGGCACAACCACAGGCGGTGATGCCGAGCCAGCCCAGGTCGAATCCCTACGACTTCAACAGCGGCTTCGCGGCCGCTCCAGAGTCGCGCGAGGCGCCTGTGCCCGCGGCGGTCGCTGCTCCCCCACCGCCCTCGCGTGCGACGCCACCGGTGCACCCGGTCGGCCCCGCGGCGCCCACGCCGACCGCGCCGAGCACCGCCGTGACCTCCACCGCACCGGTGAACCCGTTCGCCAAGTCCGCCGCGCACGCCCCCCGCCATGACGGCGCGGCGGCCTTCCCGGTCTTCGAGACGCACACCCCCGCTTTTGCACCACCCTCCACTGCCTCTGCCTCTGTCGATGCCCCACCCCCACCACCCCCGGCAGCCCCACAGCAGCCGACAACGATGCCGCCCGCGGAGACGAGCTTCCCCACCACCCCTGCGCGTGCCTTGGCGTCACACAACCCATTTCGTGCGGCGGCAGACGCGAGCCAGAGCGAACTCGTCCCCACGGCGCGCTCGTCCTCGACGACGGCCGCGGCGCTGAGCACCGATTGCGGCCCTGGCGCGGCGGAGCAGTCCAGTGGACCGAGTGCATTCACGGCTTCGCGCGCCGCGACGGTGGCGGGCAGCGCGCCGCACAGCCTCACCGACGCGTCTGTGGTGACGGCGCCAGTGACGGCGCCAGTGACGGCGCCAGTGCCTGACGCGACGATGATGGACGCAGCCGCCGCGACAACGGCGACAACGGCACCACCACCGCCACCGTCACGCGCTGCCGCCACGCGTGGGAGCAGCGGGAGCCGCGCACGCACGCAGTTCGATCGCCTGATGAAGCGCGAGGTGCCCGCCTTTCTGCGTCCCTCCTCGCGCACCCACACCCCCCGCGAGGCCAACGCCGCGCTGCCCGTCGCCGCCGCCGCCGCCGCCCCGCGTCCGCCCGGCCCCGTTGCACCACTGTCCGACACGCCACCGATGCGCGCGCTGGCGCCTGTTCATCCGGCCCCCACTCCCCTCCTGAACACCGCACAGCCCTCTCCGTCCTCGCTCACCTCCTCCGATCCGCTCGGCTCGGGTGGACACGACGTCGCTGCGCCGCGCGATGGACCGCCGACTGGGCTGCCCGTGGTGCACATTCCGCTCACGCTCTCCAACGTCTCCGCCAGCGCTGCCACCGATGCCGCCCCACTCGCGGTGCCGCACGCGGACGGCGATCACACGCTCCTGAACGTGACGGAGTCTGCCGTGTCGCTGCCCGCGACCGAGGTGAACGGCAGCCACGAGTTTGCCCGGACGACGGCCATGCAGATGACCTTTGCCGACGACAGCGAGGCCGCGCACAGCGATCGCGACAGCCACGGCGACGACGACGTGACCGAGGACCGCGGTGATGAGGCCGAGGCGGGGCCTCACTGCCTGCGCCACACGGCTGAAGAAGCGGCAGGCGTCGAGGAAGAGGAAGAAGAACGCGTGCGACCGGCTGCGGCGGCGACGCCTAGTGCCGCGTTCGTCGAGACCGCACACACGACGGTGCCGACCCTGTCTGCCTCCTTTGAGAATGTCGAGGAGGAGCGCAGCGCGCCGCCGCTGCCCGTGCACGTGCGTCCGCCGTCCACCGCCGATGACGTGCGCGGTGTTCGCCTTGGTCTGGGTCGACTGACGTCCATACTCGACGCCGCCGACAGCAGCACCGCTGAGTGCGACACCGCCCTCGACTCGGTCTCTTTTTACCCCAACTACGCGGCAAGTGACTCGTCGCCCATGTCGCGTGCGCAGAGCGCGCTGCCCGCCGGCTCCCACTTTGCCGCGCACCCACTGAGCGGTGGTGTGGGTGCAGGCCACGTGCTGTTGGCGGGCGAGGTGCTGCTCAACGAGTCCGACTGTCAGGCGGCCATGGGCGCGTGGTCTCCCCGCTCCGGCGCCATGGAGCCGACGCCGCCGCTGATGAGCGACGCCGCGACGGGGTCGCTCGCCACGCCACCGGCCACGCACTTTTCGCCGTCCGTGCCGACGCACCCGGCGGCGCACATGTACCCGGTGCCCTCGCGGGACGGGAGCGGGAGCGTGGGCGCTGCGCGGATCGGCGCCACGGAGAGCCCTGCCGCACCACCGACGATGAATCCGTTCGCCGCGCATCACGCCCCGCCACCACCACCATCCGCGCCATCGCGACCACTCGCTGTAGAGGACACGCGCGCTCTTGCCACGGACACGCCGATCGCGTTGGCCGCGCCCCCGCTTCATCTCGCCGCCTTTCCACCGACGGCGCCGCTGCCCGCGACGGAGGCCACACAGTCGGCACGGCCCCAACCACGCACGCCGCGCGGACGGCTGCCACTGCCTCCGACGACGACCGGCGGTCTTCACGACACGCCGACACACAATCACGTGGACACGAGCAGTCAGAAAACGCCGCGTCAGCTCACGCAAGCCGGTGGACCGACGCGCGGGCCACAGAGCTTCGCCATGTCCCCTTACGTGCGCGGCGGCAGCTCTGTTGGCGCGGACTCCCCCGCGCCACAGCTGCCCGCCGAGGAGGAGGAGGAGGCGAACGACATGGACAACTACATTGATGGCGAGGGCGACGACATGGAAGTTGGCGATGACGGCTGCCACGGACAGGGTAGCTTCGCGACGGGTGCCGGCGCCGCCGCCGACGACGATGATGACGGTGCGCCAGACCGTGTCAGCGCGCCTGGCTGGGCCTCTCACACGGCACTTCCACCCCCGCCGCCGCACCATGACGTGCACCCCACCGCACTGCCCAGCGCAGGGAGCAACGCAGACGCCTCAGAGGCGACCGTGGTGAACCCGTTCAAGACACCCGACGTCGCCGCCGCCACGCCACTCCCACCCCCACCATCACGTCCCCCCACCGGCACCGCCAGCAGCACAGGGGAGGCGGACCTCCGCGTGCCCACTGCCCGTCCACCTCGGCGTAGGGCGTACGCGCCGTGCTTTGCCGTGTTCCACCCGCGCGGGGGCATCGTGACAATCTGCCGGAACAGACCCGGCGCGCTGCTGCGACCGACCAAGGCGACAGATGGTCATCCGCGGTCCATGCCCGTGGCGGCGGCGAGTCGTCCCCTCCACACGGCAGACAAGGCCGTACCTCCGCCTCCGCCGCTGCCACCGACGTCGTGGAAGCTGCTGACGCTTCTGGATGGCGCTGGCGATCAGCAGGATGGCGCCGCGCACGCCACCCCGACTGCCACGCCTTACTCGGTGTCCACCGGGTCTCTACGCACGACACCGCAGGGCCGGGCGTACGCTGGCGTGGTGCGCACTCTGGCCAACACGCTGCCCTTCTTCGCCTCCACGCCGGACTCCTTGACCTACACGAGCATTGAGCAGGTGCCGTCCTCTCTGTGGGCGGCCCTGCAGGACGTGCTGCCCGCCCCCTTCCTGGATGTCTTGTCGAGCGTGCTGGAGGACGCGCTCAGCCCTGACGTGTCCGCCTTCCAGTGGACCAAGGGCGGTGGTCAGGCACTGGCCTCCCTCCTCGCACTCGCGCAGGCGAAGCAGTCGGCCCGGCAGGACGGGCCAGACGACCACAGCGAGGACTGTGCGACGGCGCCACACCACGCGGGAGACCTGCCCGCCCACCCCGTCGCCGCCGCACAGCGCCGTCGGGCGAGCCTGCGATCAGCGAGTCCGCGCAATGCGCAGTGGGCGGCACCGGCCGCGACCGTGCCGAGCGCGCTGACCCACCCCGCCCCGGCGATTGGCAAGCCTGCGAACCGCCCCGGACCGACCGACGGCGGCAGCGAGGACGGCGAGGAGGACGCCCTGGCGGCGATCCAGCGCCTGCTTTCGCAAGGGTCGCGCGAGGCCGCGGTGGAGGTCGCGCTCGCCAGCGGTCTGCACACCCATGCCGTCATCATCTCCATGATGTGCGAGAGCAAGGACTTGTACGTGAAGAGCATCCGGGCCGTGGTGGAGAAGGAGCTAGAGAAGGCCTCGCCACTTGCGCACGCGTATTGCCTCTTCAATGAGCTGGACCTGCCCCCTTTCACCTCCTCCGAGCTGCACCTCGTCGAGACTGGGGATGACGCGCCGAACGAGAAGGCCGTGCAGCGTCAGCAGCGCGAGGAGCTGCAGCACACCTGGCGCACGCACGCTGCGACGCTCGCGTGCAACTACACCAAGAAGAGCCCGCAAGGTCTCCTCACACTCGGCGATGCCCTTCAGCAGGCCGGCCTCGTGCTCGAGGCGCACACGTGCTTCCTCATGGCGCACCTGACCCCGCAGGGTAGCCCCCTCTGGCGCCACGGCCAGGCCCCTGTGCGTGCCTTGCGGCCGGAGCAGGAACACATTATGAACGCTCTCCGCTCCCGCCTGGGCGTGCTCGGCGGCGCGTACCACCCCGTGACCGGTTGCCGCACGGGCTTCCTCTCCCCGACCACCACGCTGCTCACTGACTTTCTGCAGGAGGCCCGTCTCGCCGCCGACGCCGCCCACGCACGACTGCTCGCTGCGAGTGCGGGCGGTGCGGGCAGTCCCGAGGTGCCGGCGCGGGCAAACGGTCTGCCGAGCCGCTCGTGTGGCCAGGCCTTCACCTTCCACCTCGCGCAGGCGCTGTGGATGGCCGAGGCCGGTCTGACGGAGGCCGCGCACGCGGCGCTGCACCGGATGCGGGCGAACCTGCCGCCTCCGCAGCACGCGCTCTTTTGCGGCCCGCCGTGCTTTGTGGACGAGCTGCTGGTCATCTTTGCCGAGGTGCCGCCCATGCCGCTGCCCACCACGGGATCGCCGCCGACGCCGATTCAAGCCGAGGCACCGGCGGCCGCCCCCTCGGTGCCGGCCTCCCCCGCCCCACCGGGCCCCATCTCAGAAGCGGCGCGGCCCCCACCCCCACCACCGTCCTCCTCCTCCTCCACCGCTGGTGCGCCACGTTCATCGGGTCCATCCGGCCCAGTGTCCGGTGCCATGCCCCCACCCCCACCCCCACCAGCACCGCCTTCTCAGCCGACGGGGTCACCAGCCTCCGCACGCAGCACACCACGTCCCCCGCCGCTGCCCACGCCGCAGCCGCGTCCGGCTGTGGGTGTCGTCGAGCACGAGCAGCCCTCGTCGCCGCCGACCTCCGCCCCGACCGTGCCTCACCGTGAGGGGATGGGGGAGAGCGCGCTGGCCGGCGGTCGTGGTGGCGGTCGACTTCCCCTTCCGCCCCCGAGTCAGAACCGTGCAGGCCCGACCGCGCCGTCTCCGCCGCCCCTCGCCTCCCCTTCGCCGACGCCAGCCGAAGCCCCCGCCGCCGCCGTCGCCGCTGCCGCCCCACCGCGTGGACGTGCAGCGGACCCCGTCGCCAAGGACGCGGCCAAGGACGGCAAGGAGGAGAAGGCGAAGCCGGTGCGGTCGCGCTCGATGGACGCCCTTCTCGGCCTCTTTGGCCGTGGCAGCAAGGCGAGCGACAAGCCCGGCGAAGAGAAGAAGAAGAAGGAGGAGGCCAAGCCCATGATCCTGGACACGGAGAAGCCGCCCAAGTACGACCCCGTGCTCGGCCGCTGGATGGTCGAGGAGACCGAGGAGGAGAAGGCGCAGGCGGAGATGGTGCGACGCGGTCCTCCCAAGATGCCGCCACGCGTCGCCAATCCACAGGGCAGCGCGCCGCCATCCTCTCAAGGACCCACGCCGGCTGCGGCAGCGCCGCGCAGCAACAACGGTGAAGAAGCTCGTGGTGACATGCCAGCGGCCGCTGTCGGTGCCGCCCCTCCTGAGGCGGCTCACGCGCTGCCGCCAGGACCGGACGCCCGCCCACGTCCGCAAGGCCTCGTGCCACCGCGACGAGGGCCCAGCGGGAGTGTGGGCCGTCGTCAGTACGTGGACATGTTCAACAGCGCCTAGGTCAATGAACAAGAAAAGAAGGGTTGAGAAGAGAAGGAAAGAAGGAAAACATCAGTTGATTTGTGTAGGTGTGCGCGCGTGCACGTTTTACTCGTGGGCTTTATGCGTTTTGTTTCCTCCTTTGCCATCTTTTTCCCCCAGCTGCTCACAGCGCCTTTGTTGTCAGCAACAACAAGAACACCAACCACAACAAATATGAAAAACCACAAAAAGGAAATGAAACAAGTGAAGAGCACGGCGCACCATCGAAAGGTATCAGCGACTTTGCGCTGCATATGTACCTTCGATCTCCGACGCTGCTCGTACAAGAGCACAGCTCGCGTTTCCCTCTTGCATTCTCTGTTTTGCCTGTCCACAGTCTCCGGTGCTGTCCCACCCCCTTCCCTTGCTCGTCCTTCTACCACCTTCTACCACCGACACACACACACACACACACACTCCCTCTGACTTCTCCCTTTCTACTCTTTGCGCGTACGTGCTCCCGGCTCAGTCAAAGAACACCTCACACTTCTTTCAGAAACAAGCTACGCGCGACAATCACAATCGCCAGACACACACAGAATCACACTCTCACAAAAAAACACAAAAAAAACAATACCACTATTCCCAACACCAACAACAAGCATATTGAAAATGACACAATCCGTGACGGAATTGAATATCGGCCTCGATCTCGGCAGCGCCACGACGCGTCTGACCGTGCTTGATCCTGCCAAGCCCATGCCAACTGTGGTGCGCAACGAGCTCAGCAACGAGGCGACAAGTACGGTGGTCTGCTACTCGCCGAACGAGGCCCGCAGCTACGGCGAGAACGCGGCCTCCAAGCAGATCACGAAGCCGCACGACACCATCACCGACCTCGTCTCGTGGCTGTTTGGCAGCGCCACGTCGGAGGTTCACGGCAGCACCGCCAAGGTGGCGAACAGCAGCGCCGACGAGCTCAGGAAACCGCGCACGGTCGCCAATCTCGAGCTCTACCCGGTGCAGGTGGCGGCCTACTTCATCAAGAGCATGCTGTCGCTCCTGCCCGAGTTCCGCGCGGCGACCAGCGGAGCTGCCGGTGCGGGACCACGTCCGGCCCTGCGCCTGTGCATGTCCATTCCGAATGCCACGGCCCCTGACTCCGCCATCGCTCTGCGCCAGGCCTGCCTGCTGGCGGGCATGCCCGCGGACAGCACCATCATCGCCCATAGCGACGAGTGCCTGGCCGCGTACTTCCACCATCTCCGCTACATGGAGCTGACCGAGGACACGCCGGTGGAGGTGGTGCTGCTGGATATCGGTGCCTCGTGCTGCAGCGGCTGCGTGATCGCGGTGAGCCAGCGCACTATTGAACGCAAGGCGACGGCGTCGGTGGGCATGGGCAGCGCCTTTCTCGACGGTGCGCTCTGCAGCTACGTGTACGACCAGATCACCAAGACGCACCCAGACTGCGACATCCGCGGCGATGTGAAGGCCCTGCGCAAGATTCTGCGCGAGTGCCGCAAGGCCAAGGAGGTGCTGTCCACCACCGACCTCGCGCGCGTGCAGATTGAGGCGCTCAAGGGCGACATCGACATCAACGTCCCCATCTCCAAGGCGGTGCTCGACGACTGCGCGACCCCGCTGCTCGCGGCCATGCAGCACGATCTGCTCGCTCCGCTTCAGGCGGCGCTGTCGCCCTCGACGACCGACGACGCCGGCGAGAAGACGGAGGCACGCGTCGAGGTGATTGGCGGCGGGTGGCGCACGCCGTGCATTGCCGAGGTCATCAAGTCGATGCTCGGCACCACGCGCCTGGGCGTGACGCTGGACGCGAACCTCTCCATCGCCGAAGGCGGCGCTATCCTCGCTCAGATCAACCACCTTTCCCAGCTTGCCGGCGCACACCGCACCTTTGAGGAGGCAACCGACGAGGCGGCGGACACGGCTGCCGATGGCGTCGCCCCCATTCATCGCGTGACCCTCGTTGGCTTCGACCTCGTGTCCCCGGGCTCCCCTGTGGCCTCGCCGCTGACGCCGGACCAGTCGGCCGTGGTGGAGGCGTGGCGCGCGGAGGAGGACCGTCTGGCGAGCGCCGACGACGCTATTCACGCGCGTCAGCGCGCGCTGAACAGCTTGGACTCGTACGTGCTGCAGACGCAGGCGGCCATCGACAGCTGCGCGGCGACGAGCGAGAAGAAGGACGCCGCGCGCAACTACTTGCGCGGCATCGACGAGGAGGCGTGCAACGACTGCAATGGCGCCAGCACGGAGGCGATCCTGTCCCGGCTGGAGGAGGTCAAGGCCCGCGTCGGCGCCGAGTACCCGGAGGTGGAGGAGTACTACGCCACGGTGCGTGCCGAGGAGACCCGCAAGGAGGAGGCGCTGGTGAAGCTCAGCCAGCAGCAGCGCGAGGAGGAGGGCACGGACGGCGAAGACCTCAAGAGCGACCCGCAGCGTCTCCGCGTCGCTCAGCGTCGGCGCGAGCAGGGCCAGGAGCTGTTCCGCCAGGAGCACTGGCAGGAGGCGCAGACCCGCTTTGTGCAGGCGCTCGCCGCCGTCGGCCAGCTCTACGACCTCAACAGCGAGGAGAATAAGACCAAGCGGCGCGAGATCTCCCTCTCCTGCTACCTGAACATCGCCTCGTGCAGCGTGAAGCTCGGCCTGTGGCGCAACGCCGTGAACAACTGCACGCACGCGCTCGAGCTGGACCCCACCAACGCCAAGGCGCTGTTCCGTCGCGGTCAGGCGTACGTGGCCACCAAGGAGTACGGCTCGGCCGTGAAGGATCTGGAGCTTGCCAAGAGCCTGACGAATGGCGATGCCGGTGTCACCGCGGAGCTCGACCGTGCCAAGGCGGCACAGGAGGCGGAGAAGGCCAAGGAGAAGAAGATGTTCTCCAAGATGTTCAGCTGATAGGAAGTTGTCGAATCATCTCCACATCAACAACAGCAAGTGGCCGCACAAAACAACAAGAAAAGAGAAGAAGAAGAAAAAAGAAATATAGAAATAAAGAGGGACGCGTGAAGCCCACATGAAGGAACCCTAAACGAAGCTTTATTTGTTCTCGACATTTCGGCCACTTGCCCACCGAAAAAAGAGGCCTACCACAGTCACCGAAGAGATTGCCGAATCAACGGGAGGGGAACACCGACACACACAAACGTACACAGTCGCAATCATTATTCGCTGGTATCCACACACCCGCGCACGCAAAACACACATACAAATGATAAGAAGCGAACAGAGAACCGCGAGCAGAGAACCACGAACACACACACACACACACACACACACATACATACAATCCGAGACATGAAATAATTCACAAATATATTTGGGTTTCTTGTCGTATATATGTCCCCTCTCCACTCCTCTTATTTTGACTTCATACTGAATCTTTTTCTTCTTCTTTTTTGGTTTCATTTACGCAGGTTCTATTGAACACGTCACACGAGACTAAAAGGAAACAAAACACGGGCGGGCGGGAGAAGAGGAAAGAGAAGAAGGCGGCGAGCACTGGGTGCCTATGAAGAGGGATCATTCAGCATGACTCTTCCTTTTCTCTCCTTTACCTTTTTCTTACAGACGCCAAACAATAGCTCTTTGACATCAGCACTAAAACAGTAACGGCATCGGGAGTTGTGAAACGGTGTAACTCCTCCGTGTTATCCTTTTTGATGTCTTCACTCCCCACGCACCTCCCCTTCCTCTCTCTCCCTGTTTTTTTTTCTTTCTTCCCTTGCACCGTACAGCGCCGCTCTCGTTGCCAGAGAAACCCGAGATCAAAACGAAGAACACTCACACCTAGAATTAGATTTCCTTCACACGCATTTCATCCTATTTTTTATTTTTATTTTGACATGTCCTGGTTTCCCTGTCGCCATGAGCCCGACTGGAACACACTCGCGGCACT